>JAJMFN010000431.1:0-19450 GCA_030574735.1 Hansenula sydowiorum
TTTTTCGATTTCTTACAATTCAATTAGGCTCAGTATCATCTAATCTAACGTCGTCATAAATCTATACTAGCCAAAACAATCAACTATATCATACAATATAGATCTCTAGTTTGGGAAAACAGTTTTGAAAGATTGTTCAAAGTCAGCAATAATATCATCAATGAATTCAGTACCTGCGGAAACTCTAATCAAATCTTCACTAACACCTGAAGCTAATTTTTCTTCGTGACTTAATTGTTCATGGGTTGTATAGTATGGGGCAATGACCAATGTTTTAGAGTCACCGACATTTGCCAAGTTAGAGGCAATCTTCAAGTTATCAACAACTTGTGGTCCGGAAGCCTTGAAAACATCGGCTGGTTTCTCGGCTAATGGCTTAACACCAAATGATAAAACAGCACCAAATCCATTGGTTAAATATTTCTTAGCATTTTCGTGATATGGATGGTTTTCTAAACCTGGGTAAGAGACCCATGAAACATATGGGGACTCGCTTAAATATTTAGCCAACTTGAAAGTGTTTTCAGCTTGTCTTTCCACTCTGAGAGACAAGGTTTCAAGACCTTGTAATAATAAGAACGAGGCGAATGGATTGATAGCAGGCCCAATATCTCTCAAAATTTCCACTCTAGCATGACCAATGAACGCCAAATTTCCAAAAGCTTCATTCAAAACCAGTCCATGATAACCTTCTGAAGGTTCAGAAAATTGTGGGAACTTTTCTGGATAATCCTTCCATGGGAATTTACCAGAGTCAACAACAACACCAGCAATGGTGGTACCATGACCACCAATCCATTTAGTTGCAGAATGAACAACAATGTCGGCGCCATGATCGATTGGCTTCACAAAATAACCACCAGCACCAAACGTGTTATCAACAACAACTGGAATACCATGTTTATGAGCAACTTCTGCGATTTTTTCGAAATCTGGAATATTATATTTTGGATTCCCAATAGATTCCAAATAAACGGCTTTGGTCTTGGAATCGAATAGTTTTTCAAAATCTTCAGGAGCATCACCATCACTAACAAATCTTGCTTCAATACCGAATCTTTTAAAGGCAACTTTAAATTGATTATATGTACCCCCGTATAAATATGATGTAGAAATGATGTTATCACCTGAATGAGCCAGCCCAGTCAATGCGGTAAATTGAGCAGCTTGACCTGAAGAAACGGCCAAAGCAGCAGCACCATTTTCTAGAGCTGCAATTCTCTTTTCGAAAACATCAGTAGTTGGATTCATTAATCTTGAATAGATGTAACCTGGCTCTTTCAAACCAAATAAATTAGCACCGTGTTCTGAATTATTGAAGACATATGATGTAGTGGCATAGATTGGAACAGCCCTGGCATTATGAGGTTTTTCAACTTCTTGACCGGCGTGTAGTTGTAAAGTATCGAAATGTGATGGCATATTGTTGGAGTGTATTTTATTTTCGAGATCTGTTTAGACACAATTATTGAATTGGGAACTGTCAATTACAGACAACGGTATAAAGAGGATTCATAAAACATTATATAATTCTTCAAAATGATCCAACCCGTTTCTCAAACACTGACAGAATTGTTGGAGTCCTGAAAACTAAACTTTGTGTGATAATTTAATATTATTGTTGTATATGTGCCAATTTCACGTGAACAACTCCTCTTATCATGGGCCGAATCTCTCGCGTTTGGTGGAAGCCGTCAAGTGACCAAAAAGTTGAGTCAGCCGACCCGATCAACATTTGGGATTGAAAGGAAGAGCGTAGAGCTTCATTGAAGAGATTTGAGAGATTGATTTACATTTAGCCTTCGAGCTCATTCAGATTGGGTGCGTGTTGACTCAAATAAAAAAGTTATTGATACCTGTACTTTAGGCCAACCTCTCGGTCAAGAGTTTTTGCTTAATATTAGGGAAAAATCATTCGATATTCTCAGCAGAAATGACTCAATGTGTTGAAAGGTTTGAGCCTTGAGCCCTTAGTTGCAGCTGTCTACAAGACTCGATTTCAAGATTGGCAACATATTTGTGGCGAGAAGCTGATTTGTTGAAGTTTGAAGCCATAGTAAGAATAGATCAACTCTTGATAAGCTAAAATTGTGTGAAGGTACAGCCACTACTCCCCATATGCTAAAATGTCGGAGAATCCGATACCATCTCTTCAGGACAGGAGTCAAGTCACAGTGGTTCAGAAGAGAGTTGGTGCAATTGTTGATTTGGTATGCTACGATTAGAGCACTATCAACGTCCAATGCGCTTATACCACTAATGCAACTCCAGATTAAAAAGTAAACAGTTAACTTATTTGGTCTAAGCTATCTATAAAAACAAAATGGTTGGGGCACGTGGCGCGTTGGCAACAAAAAGATAATGGATCCTAGGAGATTCGAACTCCTGCATCTTACGATATTCGATCTTGAGTCGAACGCCTTAAACCACTCGGCCAAAGATCCTATTTATAAAAAATGAAAATGTGCTGATGATTTTGTCCTCTATTACATATCACGTGATTAGCGTTTTTGCGCACTGTTCACGCAAATTTTTATACGATTTCCCAATCGGGCAATCAGGTGTGAGAGCCGTATCACGCCAATCTGCACAAATGTTCCCCAGAAAGATCAAATATAAAGCTGAAGATTTGATGACTACTTCGATTTTCCCGTAATCCTCTTCAACTGTTCACATTTAAGCCTCTGGCCAATTACAAAATTGAGACCCCCATTGTTCTTTGTTAACAACATCATCAGTTCGTTTGACGTTTAGAGGATGCATACCCTGTGAAGATTACAACTAGCCATGACACCAACAAGAACTACCCCTGTTAGACACCTGAGCAAGTCCATTTCAAACCGTCAACAACAGCCTAATAACAATGGAAGGGACACCTCTACCAAAAAAAGATCACATACAAGACCTTGTGATGCTTGTGCTGTAAGAAGAGTGCGCTGTGATCTATCTACAAGCCCCTCTCAGAGGTGTACCAATTGTATCAATCATAACATAGAATGTACAAACATCAGAGTTCGCCATAAATCAGGTCCTAAAAGACTTCAACAAAAGACAAGGCAAAACATTGTGAACCTCGTGAATGACAATAACAGTCGTAATTCTGCTTATAATGATGATGATGATGCTTTTGGCGCGTCTCAAGGACAGCAATATGCCCTGATGAGTATCAACAGCAGTCCCTTCACAAATTACCAGACCAGCTTACCACCTCAGTTACCATCCTCTTCAAATCCATCTTTGGTCACATGTGATATCCCCTTGGAGAAACTACTTCCTCATTTACAAATCTATCAAACTTGGTATTATGGTCTATGGCCCGTATTATCGATTGCACATTTGGTTTCCAAAATCATGGATAACAACGGCCAATCTACTTCTGATGGGCGTATTGTGATGAATGAGAACAATGCACCATATTACGCCTTATGCTGCTCTGTTTCAGCTGCAATAGCTGTTCAACTCAAATTTCTCAAGTCTTCGAATGGTGTCATTGGTGTTGAAAATGCATTACCCCCTGAAGCTTATGCCAATGAGGCTAAAAGAGTACGATATTTATTTGATGACAAGATGGACCCTTCAATTGACGCGTTGCTTTCAAGTTTTTTTCTTCATATGTATTATGGGAATATCGAAGATGGTTCCAAAAGAGGGATTGTTTACTTGAGAGAGGCTATTTCGATGGCCCAGATGTTGGGTTTACATGATCCAGAAACCTACAATGGGAAACCAAGTGCAGAGATTCATAGATGTAAGAAAATCTACTACATGCTTTTAGTCACTGAAAGGTATACATGCTTTCATGAGAATCTGCCCGTATTGTTGGACCCAACAGTGGAGATGCCATCTTTACGAGATGAAGAATATCCAGAATTACTTTTCGGATTCATTGAACTAGTTGAAGTGTTTTCCGCTACTGAGAAAAGGTTCTTTCAGGAGATTAGTCGTAAATTATTTATAAGGGATAGTGACAAAGGAAATGAAAATTTGGGAGCAGATTTATCAATGTTTCAAGATTATTTGCAAAATCAATCAACAGATATGAAGAGACAGTGGATTGGACAAATGCAATCCAAATTGGAAAAAGCCAAACGTCAACACAAAATTTCCAATGATTCACAAAGATTAAACATCCAACTTTCAAAATCTTGGTTTCAAAGTCTTGGTTGGTTAATCTCCTCTGAGAACTTCATCATAAGGAAAAACGAATCGATGGACAATTGCTTCAGTGTCAAATTCCCCATGAAAATAGCACATGATTTCCTCGCAAGTACAAAAGATCTCCCAGAATTCGCTTTTGAATCCAATGGTGCTCCAGGTGTTTGTAATAAACTATTGGAAATTGCAGACTCGTTGTATTCATTCACACTAATGTCCACAGAGGTCTCGGATACAAACAGGGCATTTGATCAAATGAATACGATTTTCCAAATGATTGTGAAATTCAAAGAGCCTGGAGTTCAATTTCCTCTCAAATTATATCACAAAATTGAATCAATGATTGAGTCTAGAAGGTTGGCCTATAGACAGCTGGATCCTATTGATGAGCTTTTGCTGGAGGATCAGCAACAGACAGATAATAATGTGATAGATCAAGAGCCCAATTATGATTTGCCGCAGGTGCATATTGATTCAAGTATGGGAGGGTTCAATCATGATGTGCCAAAGAGTGGACTATCACCATATAGCCAATTTACATCATATTACTCATTACCTTCACCGTCTCTTCAATATGAGTCAAGTCAAATCAGTGAGATTCAGTGAAGCATGAATGACAAGATCTTGCATATATAGGCTTACTACGGTTTAAAGTTTGTTTAGGAATACAGAAAAAGTATCGGAAAATAACCATTAAAGTAACATTGTTGTATAAATTATATAAATGTAAGTCATCAAATTATAGCTAGACTGAGTGCTGAAGACATCAATTTGCATAATATTCTCTATCAGCTTATTCAACAAGGTAGACTCTACCTTCGTAAGGTGTCAATGTTCCTTCTTTAACATCATCCACGTTTGAGTTAATCAATTTCAAATCACCAGAGACCAATGGTTTGAAATCAACATCTTCATTGGAGAAATTCAACACCACATAAGCCTTTTGATCTTTCGAAGTCTTGACATAAGTAAAAGTTTGTGCATTATCATAATCCAAAATTTCAAATTCACCATGAACAAACAATTCCTTGTGTAATTGTCTAATCTTAATGGCGTTTTGATAGAAGGACAAGACTGATTGAGGATCATTGGTTTGAGCTTTCACGTTGATTTCTGGATAGTTGTCATTAACACGAGTCCATGGCTCACCAGTGGTGAACCCACCATGAGCAGAGTCATCCCATTGAACTGGAGATCTAGCGTTATCTCTTGCCAACAGATTGATCAGATCAAGCAATTTTTCATAAGCTTCTGGTGAATTTGGATATTTCTCCTTGTATTGGGCCCAGTAGTTGATTGTGTTGATATCTTTATATTCATTTATATCCCAAGATCTTGGAACATTGGTCATACCAATTTCTTGACCTTGATAAATGTATAGAGTACCAGTCAATGTGGTTTGTAATAATGCTAATAGTTTAGCTGATTTAGCCCATAAAACCTTATTTGACGTGTTACCAAATCTTGTTACTGAACGAGGTTGATCATGATTTTCAATGAAAACAGTCGACCAGGCATCTGTACCTTTGATGAAATCACTCTGGTTGAAAACAGCGTTTTTGAAATCTTTCAATGTAAATCCATCATAACGGAATCTATCTTGTTTGTTCGAACCGACATCAACAACATCGAATAAGAACATCATGTTCATTTCCTTTTCCATTTCAGAAACGTATTTCATTGCTTCCTCTTTGGAACAATGACCCACCTCACCAACAGTTAAGACATCATAATTTGACGTGATTTTTCTAAACATTTCCTTGTGGAACTCATGGATTCTTGGACCATTGGTAGTTTCCTTATTACATGGTTGCCATTCTTGATCTGGGAAAACAACTGGTGCATCTCCAAATTTTTGATCCTTAGAGTACATACCAGCAGTATCAATTCTGAAACCATCAATACCTTTTTCAAACCAAAAAGTTAGAGCAGATTTGTAGATAGCGTTTCTAGCCTCTTCACTCTCCCAATTCAAATCTGGTTGAGTTTTAGCAAACAAACACAAATAGTATTCATCAGTAGTTTCGTCATATTTCCAGGCAGGGCCTGAGAAATGGGACATCCAGTTGTTTGGTGGTTTTCTGTTGCCTTGTTCATCATATTTTGGTTTCTTCCAGATGTACCAATCTCTCTTTGGGTTGGTCTTTGATGAGGCAGATTCTTTAAACCAAGCGTGTTCAGAAGAAGTGTGGTTAATGACCAAATCTAAAATCAACTTCATACCTCTCTTGTGTACTTCATCAATTAGCTTGTTCATATCGTCCATGGTACCATACTTGTGATAGATGGCTTCATAGTTGGAAATATCATACCCCATGTCATCTTGTGGAGAATCGTAATGAGGTGATAACCAGACGACTGAAGCACCCAAGTTCTTGATATGGTCTAAAGTTGAAATAATACCTGGAATATCACCGACACCATCACCATTGGAATCTTTATAGGAAGCTGGCCAGATTTGATAGACTGTGGAATCTTTCCACCATGGATAAGTCAATTGGGTCATTTTGTACGTATTTGGTTTCTATTTTATTCGTATAGCTTTTCTGAATGGATCTGAAGAGTGAAGGAAACAGCTGCAAAACTTGTTTATTTATATATTCTGTATTACTATGCTCGCTAATAACGCGACGGAGATCTCTTGAACCACTTGCAAGAGTGCTATGACTCTATGCTTTAGCTCAAAAGCCAATCGAATACCCGGGGTGTACCACTTAAGCCGTACGGTACCACCTATTTTCGCCCAGCATGATGTAAGCCTAGTTGTTCCACTACATCACCTCCTTGCAACCACCTGAATCCAGGTTGTTGGTTGTGTCCATGTGGGATCAATACATAGATTTGTGGAAAATCTGGGGTTGTTGGATAGGCTATTCGAAATGTGTTGCGAAATAATTTTGGCGAAAGAATAATTGGCGCGATAATTGTAGCGAGTCGCCCCAAAAGGGGGAATTGCGAAATTGGAGTAATATCCAATTCAATCTGACTGTGTGGATTTGGCCAAGGAGTCCCATGTTGTCTATGCTCCCGGTGTGGTCTTGACAGTGTGCACTCGTTCACTCTTGGTTCACGCTCTTGAGCTTCATAGAGTAATGCACCCGATGCTGCAACCATCGACGGCTGTTTGGCGTAGCAAAACCTAAAGTAGCTTCATACCTGCGGTGAAACAATTGATGCGAAATTAAAGACAACATTTGCTATCCAATCAATCACGTAGATATCTTGCAATTTTGATGACCTTCCCCCGGAGTAAAGTGATCTACCCTCATCTCGTGTTTTCGGTATTGTTTCAGAATATTAAAGTGTGTTTCAGCGAGCAACTTTGTATACTCGAACTTCAATTTGCGAGAATTGATGCGAAACACCAAAATTTCGGAAGAATAAAGGTCGTTCTTAAATTATCAATGGCTGGCAATTGAGCATAGCGGGACAAAAAAAATGACGAGAATCTTTAAGAAGTTATAGTACTATTGGGGTCTTTAGGTGGCTTCTTTGGGTAACATAACTCATAAAGAAAACTACCATCACTTTGCTTCAGTTCGAGAAAGAAGAACCCAAAACACTTCAAGTCAACGCTGTTCTATATCCAAACTCTGGAAAATTCTCCATATATCACAAGCTATGACATGACTATCAATCGCTGTATCTCTGGGGCTGCCCCCATAATTCTACTTGTGATAACTCAAATAAACAATCTGGGTCATGCATTAAGCGCGCATCTAAAAAATTAATTTTACCCCAGACTATCTATCTCCCACATCAAGTCAACAAAATTAGTCATCTCTATATTGAGCTTGTGCTTTTCAATATACTTTTGAAACTCTTTGTTTGCTGGACCTATACAACCACACACTAGTTTTCATTCAACTTCGTCACTAGAAATTTTAGACTTTGTCCAATCAAACCACCCAGAGGGGAACTTTTATCAAGACAAATAAACAGCGAACTGGAGTCTGGTATCTCGTCCTCGAAGAAACTAACAAATGAGCATATGTCAAAAGCCTTGAAGTATGTTTACGCGACAAACCCCAGGGGCACCTTGTCCCGTGTCCCAAATGTCGCAGCTGCTTTAACAACAATTAATTCCAGTTTCTGAATCAAAAGTAACTTGATCACTCCATCCAAAGCACAAACATAACTGCAATCTTGTATTTCCTTCCTCCACATTCTTACATGCATACTCAACTTTGACACATCTAAAAATTGGACTATATATACCTGGAGTTATGCCCATTATTTCCTTAATGATTTACGATCTTTTCATCTTTCGATACTCAATCATATATCACAAGATTTTACTTAATCTTGTTTTCATAACTTGAGCACATTCCACTATCGTCAACAATCTATCATCATAATGTCTGAATTTGTGGAAGATGTTACCAAGCCTGACCAGAAGGTAGAGGTCTCTGATGGCCTATCCAAAAAGATTTCCGATAACTCTTTAGATTATTCTGATAATCAAGTTGATGAATATCTTGCCAAATTTATGGATATTTCTGATAACGCACAAGGAAACGAGCGTACTGAAAAACAAATGTCTTTGAAACAGGGTATCAAAACCTTCCCAAAAGCTGCTATGTGGTCATTCGTCTTGTCAAGTTCCATCATTATGGAAGGTTATGATACTAATTTGCTTAACTCCTTTTATGCCTTCCCGGCTTTCAACAAAAAATATGGTGAATATTATCCGGATCTTGGTGAATATCAAATACCTGCCAAATGGCAAACTTCCTTGTCTATGGCTGTGAATGTTGGTGAAATTATTGGTTTATTCGCAGCTGGTGTTATTGCCGATAGATTAGGTTATAGAAAAACCTTGATCTCTGCTTTAACCATTATTACAGGTTTTATCTTTATTGTGTTCTTCTCCATCAATATTGAAATGTTATTAGCGGGTGAAATTTTACTTGGTCTTGGTTGGGGTATGTTACAAACCCTTGTTGTTACTTATGCCACTGATGTTTGTCCTTTGGTCTTAAGAGTTTACTTGACAACGTATGTTAATGCTTGTTGGGTTATTGGTCAATTAATTTCGTCTGGTATCTTGCGTGGTGTTTTGAATTCAACCGATCCACATGCTTACCGTATTCCATTTGCTATCCAATGGATATGGCCGGTACCAATTATGGTTGGTATCTATTTAGCTCCAGAATCGCCATGGTGGTTAACAAGAAAGGGTAAGGCTGTTGAGGCTAAAAAGAACATCAAACGTTTACTAACAGTGAACGAGCATATGCCAGATCCAGATGTTTTAGCTGATGCCATGTTCAACAAAATGCAATTGACCATCAAAGAAGAAGAAGCTACCACTGCAGGTGTTACTTATCTCGATTGCCTCAGAGGTGAAAATTTTAGAAGAACAAGAGTTGCTGCTTGTATTTGGTTATTCCAAAACATCACTGGTTCTGCTTTCATGGGTTACTCGACTTATTTCTATAAACAAGCTGGTTTGGCTGATAGTATGTCTTTCACATTCTCCATCATCCAATATGTTTTGGGCTTGCTTGGTACTCTTGGTTCTTGGTTCTTATCTCAAAAGCTTGGTCGTTTCACTATCTTCTTTGGTGGTCTTGTCGGACAGTTCACTGTTTTGATTATTACTGGTGCTTTGGGTTTTTCAAACTCATCAGGGGCATCATGGGCCATTGGTTCCTTGTTATTAGTATTCACATTCATTTATGATTTAACTGTTGGTCCAATCACCTATTGTGCTGTTGCCGAGGTTCCCTCTGTCAGATTGAGAAACAAGACAGTCATTATTGCCAGAAACATTTATAACATCGCCGGTATTGTCATTGCCATCATCACGCCTTATATGTTAAACCCAACTGCATGGAACTGGAAAGCTAAGACTGGTTTGTTCTGGGCCGGTTTCACCTTAATCGCCATGATTTGGACTTGGTTCGAATTCCCAGAAACCAAAGGTAAAACCTACGCTGAATTGGACAGACTTTTTGCTGACGGTGTTAGTGCTAGAAAATTCAAAACCACCGAAGTTCAATCATTCAATGCTCAACATATCATTGACAGAATCGGTGAAGACGGTATCAAAGGTATCGTTGAGGCTGATCAAGTCGAAAAAGTTGAAAAAGCCTAAATCACCATTCGTTTTTTTTTTTGCTTTAATACCGCTTTTGTTGGTCTTGTTGAAGGTTTGCTGCTAAATTATAATATTACCTTGACGTAACTGGTTTGCGAAATGACAGATAAACAATTTTATTGGTCTGCTAGTGGAGGCTCGATCTCTGCACTGGACGGCTTGGTGCGCTTCATTCAGTGACTTCAATCTTCCCTTGTAATAAATAACTCATTAACTTGTTAAACCAATATAGTAGTTTAGCCCAATCGATGAAATGTAAATTGGGATAATCACATGACATGTTGTGTATCTTGAACTTCTGATTTCATTTCCAAACAATAAGCACCTAGAGATCGGAGCAGAAAAGGCAAAGCAGTGATGATCATGCGATTGATATCGCAAGCGCCATCTCAATAACCACAAAATCATCCGTGGGCAACCACAAAGATTAGCCGCTAGAGGTTCTTTAACAATAGAACTTCGTAAAATCCAGATCTAAACCTCTAAAGCACATGAAAGATCTTCCCGAACATCATATGCATCTCTGGCCATTTTAAAGACAAGTCCTTAGGCTATCGTGATCATTTTAACCAATTTTAGCTGCCAAATAACGCTGAACACCGTTCAAGCTGAACAATAAAAGTGGAAAAACTTCTGACTAAATCCTGGAAATTTGATAATTCCGATCATCGGTAAGGACACGAAATCTAGTGTCCGCCAAAGTCCGTCAAATATATAATTTTCTCTACAATCTGTTGTAACATAGTAAAAGCTGTTTAGTTTTCATGATTCATTCTATATACCCATGGTTAGGCATTGGTCTCGAAGATCTTGTCTTTGCTTGCCTCTACAATATTCTTGATCTCATCGTCATCCAACTTATCAACCATGTCTTGAGCATTGAACAATTCAACCTCAGTACTCTTGAACTTTCTGGCACTAACACCATCACGGAAAAGCTTGTCTAATTCAGCGAAAGTTCTTCCCTTAGTTTCTGGGAATTCAAACCAGCACCAGATGATACCTACCAGTGTGAATCCTGCCCAGAATAGTCCAGTTTTAGCCTTCCAGTTCCAGGCAGTTGGATTCAACATATATGGAGTTATGATACCACTAACGATCCCGGCAATGTTGTAAATGTTTCTTGCAATGATAACTGTTTTGTTTCTCAATTTTACCGATGGCATTTCAGCAACAGCACAATACGTAATTGGGCCCACTGTGGAGTTGTAAACAAAAGTGAAGACTAGTAATAAAGAACCAGCAGCCCATGAGGTATCGCTTGAAGTACCATAGCCCAATCCACCAACGCAAAGAAGGACACAAAATTGGATTACTAGACCACTAAAGAAAATTTCAAACCGACCCAATTTCTGAGATAATGTCCAAGAGACGAATGTACCAATCAACCCGAGAACATATTGAATGATTGAGAAAGTGAAAGACATACTATCATCAAGACCAGCTTGCTTATAAAAGTAGGTGGAATAACCCATGAAGGCAGATCCGGTGATGTTTTGAAATAACCAGATACAAGAAGCAATTCTTGTTCTTCTAAAGTTTTCACCTTTGAAGCAATCGAGATAACCAACTTCTTTGGAGACAATGTTTTCCTCTTGGATAGTGAGCTGCATCTTATTGAACATAGCTTCCACTAAAACATCAGCGTCTGGTGTGTCTTTATTGACAGTCAACAATCTCTTAATGTTTCTCTTAGCATCCAATGCTTTCCCCTTTCTTGTCAGCCACCATGGAGACTCCGGAGCCAAATAAATACCAATCATGATTGGAACAGGCCAGATCCATTGAATAGCAAAAGGGATTCGATAAGAGTTCTTCGCTGCAGAATCCAAGAACCCACGCAGCACACCTGAAGAGATCAATTGACCAATGACCCAGCAAGCATTAATATAAGTGGTTAAATAAACTCTCAGGGCCAAAGGGCAAACATCAGTTGCATAAGTGATAACTAAAGTTTGCAACATACCCCAGGCAACTCCAAGCAGAATTTCACCAGTTAACAACATTTCTATATTGATTGCAAAGAATACAATGAAAATCAAGCCAATAATAGATCCTAAAGCACCAATCAAAGTTTTCCTGTATCCTAATCTATCAGCTATTATACCAGCAATAAACAACCCAACCAACTCACCGCAAAAAACAGCCATAGATAAAGCAGTTTGCCATTTGGCAGGGACTTGATACTCATCTAAATCTGGATAATATTCACCAAATTTTTCAGTGAATGCAGGAAAGGCGAAAAAAGAGTTGATCAAATTAGTGTCGTAACCTTCCATAATAATGGAGCTTGATAAAACAATTGACCACATTGCAGCTTTTGGGAAAGTTTTTAACCCTTCTCTCAAAGTCATAGCCTTTTCGGAACTTTCATTGTTTTTAGCATTTGTGGAGATGTCCAAGAATTTGGATAGGTAGTCTTCAACTTGATCATCTTTGAAAGAGAGATTATCAATATCTGAAATATTGGAAGCTTTCTTTGCTAAGCCATTGACTTGTTTTTCATCAGGACGATTAACGTCCTCCACGTATTCAGTCGACATGTCTAAGATTTTCGGTTTGTACTTTGACAGGTGATGTGGAAGATTGAAGGGCTAGTGGTTCTCAAAACATAAACTTGGGTTGGGAAGAGAGGTTTATTTATACATTTGATCTGGTCTGTTTTTATTTTCCCGTCCATCTGGAACAACTAAAGTGAAAGTGAAATGTTATCCCGGTGCCTTATTCAACAATGCAATACTATAGATATCTCAGAAACTGTACTTTACGTCATACGGCTTTCAAAGAAGCTCAACTAGGATTCAGTGGAGCAAAGCCATCCCATAATTCTCGAGGAATCTGCAACCGTGGTTTGCTTTTAGCTATGGCCATTTCATGTTTGGTTGGGTGTCACTTCATGTTTTGAAGTGAATGCACTTGTTAGGCTACGCCAATGCAGGCCGTGTTAGAGCCGCTTTGGGTGCGACATGGTAGTGCAAACAGAACTAGTTGTGACCATTTGTTGATTGGTGGGTTTGCTATGGTGATCGTTGTTATTGTGTTCTGGGGTACTTTGTTGAGAAGATTTGCAAGACCGGAAAGAAGATATGTCTCAACTTGAGAGCTATGTAGTTGAGAATATAAGTCATCTTTTTGAGTTTTAGCAAATAGACTATACAAAGATTCCGTAATTGGAAACTAGAGGCTTCATGAAAGTCGTGCCACTAGTGGTATAATTGCAGGCCGTAGGATTCATGAGAGCATTAATTCGAAAGTTGAAGCGTTGTTCGCTTTAATTTGCCAGCCCAAATTTGTCCTGGGTGGCAACCAAGAATACGAGACATTCACACCTTTATCGAACCACCCCATAAGCGATACTTTGGGGTTGATGATCTCCAGGTTTCATGACTCCCGAGAACTTCAGGACTTTTGACATTATCTCCTCGGAAAAGTAGTCATCGATATACATATTTACGAAGTACAGCTCCACAACTACATTCGACAAAAGAAGGCTCAGAATACATATTGGTGGACAATTCCCCAATACTCTCAAACCACTTGGGTCCAAACATACTTCATCACCTAATGTAAAAGACTGGTTTTCGTTTTAACCCTCAGCAGAATCCGCTTTGGGACATGCAAATTTATTTTGGCGCAAATTCATGTCGGATTAAATTTCGCAGAGATTTCTGCAATGTTTTTCGCTTTTGGCGCGATTTGCGTATTGACCCCGGATTTTGACTACAATAAGCTCAACTCCTTGGAAAAGCTGGGGATATCAACAACCCGTGGTGAATGCTTTCCTTGTTGGAAGTTGGTGAGCTATTCCAATGGATTAGAAATCTGATTTCTGGAAGAATGGTATATAAACCATCTTGTATGTGCTAGAATCACTTAAAAGGATCTCAAAATGGCCTCCCAGCAAAGCACCAACAATATACAACACAGCACAACAATGACAATTCCAACTTACCCATGGTGGAAAGATTCCACCATTTATCAGATCTGGCCAGCTTCCTATAAAGATTCCAATGGTGATGGTGTTGGTGATATCCCAGGTATTATTTCAACTTTAGACCATATCAAGAACTTGGGTGCTTCAGTCGTCTGGTTATCACCTCATTACGATTCTCCACAAGATGATATGGGGTATGATATTTCCAACTATGAAGCCATCTATCACAAATATGGGACCATGGACGATATGAACAAGTTGATTGATGAAGTGCACAAGAGAGGTATGAAGTTGATTTTGGATTTGGTCATTAACCACACTTCTTCTGAACATGCCTGGTTCAAGGAGTCAAGATCCTCCAAGACCAACCCAAAGAGAGACTGGTACATCTGGAAGAAGCCAAAATATGATGAGCATGGTAATAGACATCCACCAAACAATTGGTTGTCGTATTTTTCTGGTCCAGCTTGGGAATATGACGAAGCCACAGATGAATACTACTTGTGTTTGTTTGCCAAATCACAGCCAGACTTGAATTGGGAAACTAAAGAAGCAAGAGATGCTATTTATGAATCCGCATTGGAGTTTTGGTTCAAGAAAGGTATTGATGGTTTCAGAATTGACGTTGCTTCAATGTATTCCAAAAAGGGGTTTGAAGATGTGCCAATTGTCTTTCCAGAACAAGAATGGCAACCATCTGATTCTTTACACATTAATGGTCCAAGAATTCATGAGTATCACAAAGAGATGTTTGACAAAGTCACTTCCAAATATGATGCTATGACCGTTGGTGAAGTTTGTCATTGCTCAAGAGAAGATGCTTTAAAGTACGTTTCCGCTAAGGAAAAAGAGTTGAATATGATCTTCCTATTTGATGTTGTTGAAGTGGGTACTAGTGATTCAGACAGATTCCGCTACAAAGGTTTCACATTAAAAGACTTCAAAAATGCTATTGCCTCACAAAGCGATTTTATCAAAGGTACAGATGCTTGGTCCACTGTTTTCATTGAAAATCACGATCAACCTCGTTCAGTATCAAGATTTGGTAATACTTCAAATAAGATCTTACACTACAAATCTGCCAAATTGTTATCTTTATTGGAAACCACGTTGACTGGTACTTTGTTTATTTACCAAGGTCAAGAGATTGGTATGTCAAATGTTCCAAGATCATGGGATGTTAGTGAATACAAAGATATTAACACCATTAACTACTGGGCTGAATCGCAGAAGAAGTATCCAGGTGATGAATCTAAGGCTAAAGAGCTTTTGGATAATATTGCCCTACTAGCAAGAGATCATGCTAGATCCCCAGTTCAGTGGGATGATTCTCCAAATGGTGGGTTCACTACAGGTACCCCATGGACCCGTGTTAATGATAACTATCCAGAAATTAACGTCAAGGCTCAAACCAATGATCCAAGCTCAATTTTATCTTTCTGGCAAAGATCTATCAAGGTTAGACAATTGTATAAGGATCTATTCATTCATGGTACTTTTGATATTTTAGATTATGAAAATGAAAAATTATTCACATATACAAAGAGTACCGATGAGAAAAAGGCCTATGTTGTTTTGAATTTCGCTAATGAAAATGTTGATTTTAAACCTTTGATTGAAGGTAATTTCAAATTGATCCATTCAAATGTTGATGATGTTAAAGAAGGCACTTTGACTCCTTATGAAGGGAGGGTGTATCTCGTTCAATAGATCAGTTTCATTAAAGCTGATATTATAAATACTTGTTATAGTAATAGAAGATTTCTTATATGAAAATTCGAGATGAAAAGGGCAATAAGTGTAGAGAAAAATCATTTAAAGATTTTTTCCATTTTGTGACCCTATAGTCTATCTGAAGCCATAGTCTGACACATCTTTCGATCCATCACAGACTCAAAAGATTAGCTTTTTAACAATAGGGCAAAGCTGACAAGCAACAAATGATCATATTAATAGAGATAAATGAACTGAAAGACTTTCGATACTAGTTGGTCTGTCACGAAGTCTATTAGTAAATAATCGTTAGGCGCACACTTGTACTAGGACCTATATCAAAACTATTCCTGATATAAAGGAGAGTATGTTTATATATACTGTAATAAGCGCAGACCAGGCTCAGCTGCAATTATTGATGTCCTTTTCAATCGAGATTATACGTAATTAATAATTAATTTTTGCTTGCTTATTGAAAAAGATTAATTATGAAATTTTAGACAGATTTACGATATAGGAAATTTCTGAAAATATATAAAAATACATAATTAATTATTCAATTTTGACCTTTTGGCCCCTGAATTTCGAAAAATGACTGCACACCCTATAAACAAATGAAATCTATATATAATCTCCACGTTTCAGCTTGGTTTAAAGTGGTTTAAATATTCCTTGGATTGTGGGTTTGAAATCTTGTTTATTATGTAAGACTTTGGTGGATGATTAGTAATAATATATCCAACTAGCCAGTTTTCAACTCAACTTTGTACGATGTTTTGGTACAAAGACTCTCTATTGGTTGCTTAGAAAGACTCTAATTTTACAACAGCTACAACAGCTTGGGGCTTTAGTATTGAAATTTGGAAGCTAAGTATATTTGTCAAAAGTATTCGAGACTAGCTGCAAGAGACATCCAAAAGTCCTCAAAAATTCACTACAATTGAAAATTCCAGTAAACAAATATTCAGATATATATAGGTCTCTCTATACATTATCCCATGATGTTTTTTCATGCCACAATTTTCATCAAGTATTCATAAGTTGAAAAAAACAACATACTTGTGAAAAAAGATCTTAAAATCGATGCACCAACACCTCTATACAAATCATGTCTTAATGATAATGTCTTGATTGTCTTTTGTTCCTTGTTAACAATAGTTGAGATCAAGGCCTTTTGTTGTAAACTTTTCAGAGTATCGAATGGGAAAATTGAGATCCAACATAATGAACCACTTAATCCACCAGCCAATGCTATGGATAACCAATTATTTGAAAAATTTTGTAATATAAACCAGCTGGATTCAGACTTATTATCGTTCCCATTCATAGAGAACAATGAGTTTAGACCCAATTTGAAAGATTCATAAGAGGTGAAATAAATCGCTGCCCCGAAACTATCTCTTAAAAATTGGAATTTATAACCTGTATACAATCTTGCTATCCCACTGAGACGACTGTTGGTTGAGTTGACAATTTGGGCCAGTGCATTGATATTCCCAATCTTGGACTTGTTCTCCAAGTAAGAGATTTGTGAAAACAATTTAACAAACTCAAATGGACATGCCCATAAACTTGTAACAAAACCTGCACAATACCCAGCAGCAAATGAAGCTGGGAAATTATTGGCAATGATTTTCAATAAGGGTGGAAATGAAGATGATTTGGTTGTTGGGTCTAGTCCTAGTGATAATTTGGAAGTGTATGGTTTAACAATTGAGAAACCAGAAACATTTAAAGATCTTGAAATTGCTATAGTGAAGATTGGTGAATAAATCCCACGGAACAAACCTTTGAACCCTTCATTATGTACTGTATTGATGAAAGTTTCCGTTATTGAAGTGAATCCATGGGTCTGCATTCGACTCTTAACAGAGTCTAGTGGATAACCACCGGCAATTGAGCCCAAAGAGGCCGTGTATGATAATAGTGTTGGTTTCCAAGGCTGTAGCTGTGGTGGTAACGTTACCAGTGCTGCGTTATTCGAGCTGGAAGAAGAGGCAATTGGCGGAGGTTGAGTAGACATTCTTGAATAGCTGGAGTTATAGGTATGATTGAAATCTTGAGTGGTTTTGTTCAGATTTGAAGAAGTTTGCTGATGATTAATACTGGGACGTTATTTGCTTTGACACAATACCGAAGAGCGAAAAAAAGAAGTCTGGGAAATTGGACTGTGAACTGCTCAAAATTCGGGTATTTATAGCTTGATATTAATGTGAGTAACAAGAGCTAGCCATAATCATCAGAATCTATGAATACTCTGCTGATAACTCAGCTCTTCACCTTGTTTTGAGTGGTTTTGTTCATTGTGTGAAATATTCGGAATGGTGAGCTAGAAAAACCGTAACAACTTCCAAAAAACGATGGAAATTAGAGAATTGAATAGACGTAATCTATAACACCATAAGGAACAATCATACATAACAATCACCTCGTAAGAACCATTCCAATAAAGCATTATTCCTGTATTCTATAGTAAACACCCGCGAACTCCAGGGGTGTCACCCTACTCAAAATTCCGAACAAAAATTAATGACAAAATCAAAATCAAAATCAGAATCAAGTGGCATTTCAACGATTTGACACTTGTTTTGGCGATTTGGTATTCAATTGTATCATTGTTGTTTTGAATTGAGAGTGGGAAATTTGTTTCTACCACCAACAGCGGAGCGCACATTCTATTCACAAGTATCAGGCATTTTCAAGCATACAGACCGACGGTGTTGTAACTGAGTGGCATTGCTTCATCCTATTATTATCCAAATTTCATCAACCCTTTAAACCCCCATTTGGTATTTATTGAGAACACAAGAAAGAATCAAGATCAACAAACTGATTGGGAATAGGAAAGAAAGGCATACTGCAACTAAACGTAATACAAAAAAGTAATAAAAAAGTTCTCATTATTAATCTCATTTGTCATTTCATTATCATCATTATCTCATAATCTTCATAACATTTCATACATTGTATAAGTTTGAGACACCGACAGTTTCAAGTTATATCAAGCAGCACAAAATAGAATCATAGAGAAGGAAAACAACATATCATCATGGATTTAGATACAGACGTTCAAATGGAAGATGCTGTAGAATTGGATACAAGTCTTGAAGAAGAAGAGGCCAATTCAACAGGAGATTATTCATTCAATCATCCATTCCAACCAAAAGAAGGTCCTGTACCTGAATTATCAAATCAAAATATCAACCAATTGGATGAATGGGTTGAACATTTAAGTAAATGTCAACCGCTAAGTGAAGAAAATGTTCGTCGATTATGTAAAATGGCTATTGATGTTTTACAATTTGAAGAAAATGTTCAACCTGTTAATGTTCCAGTGACAATTTGTGGTGATGTTCATGGTCAATTCCATGATTTGATGGAATTATTCAAGATTGGTGGCCCATGTCCTGATACAAATTATTTGTTTATGGGTGACTATGTTGATCGTGGTTATTATTCTGTTGAAACTGTTAGTTATCTTGTTGCTATGAAAGTTAGATATCCAAATAGAATCACCATTTTAAGAGGGAACCATGAATCCAGAC
>JAJMFN010000432.1:0-18537 GCA_030574735.1 Hansenula sydowiorum
TCTTGATCAACTTTTTCCCAATCTTCTGGAATTGGTGCATCAAAATCATATTTCAATTTATATGAATCTTCAGTCAAATGGATCTCTTTGGCTAGTATTTGGTCTTGATGATGATCAAAATGTGATCTTAGTTCATTCTTACTCTTTGCAGCATATTTGATAGCGATTTCACAAGGGTATTTGGACTTTGATAAAATTTTCAGCGCGACTCCTAGTTCAAATCTTGAAGGTCCCATCCATCTTAATGCTTCTGTACCAATATCTGAATCAGCGATGATACCGACTGTCTGACTTAAGAATGAGACGTACGATTTATCATTTTGAGTACACGCCATCAAATCAATATTCACAGTGACAGCTTTTAGTAATGATAAAGCAGCAAATGATGGGTTGTTAGTACCATGACACGATTCAGACATTGCATTCCCCGAACCACATGGTAGTTGTGTAATGGCAATTTTTTCAAACGCCTCAGCTCTATCTTCCCTTTGATAAAATCCATTTAAAACTTCGTGTGGAACACCATCACCAGAAGCACAAGCAATGATATCATACTTGTCAATATTTAATGTTCTTGCTATATCAGTACCGTGTTGATAATATTGTGTCTGTCTGATTTCAACTTTCGCCTCAGCTGCTTCCAAGATTGGTTTACAACATGTTAAAAATGATTGTATAGCTTTCCCTTTACCCCCATGAGGATTAACCAATACCATGATTGACTTCTTTGGTTTGGTGCCGATATAACTATGTTTCAAGATTTCCTCGACAATGTCACCCATACCCAGGTTATCTATTGTCAACACGACCGGGGTAGGCACCAGGATTTTGCCCTTCTGTCTAACAAAAACCACTTCAACATCAGCTTCATCACTTGCCAAAGAAGAGGCTCCACCTAAAGAGGAAGCCTCTATATCACTCACGTATCTTGCTGTTAGAATGTCAGCGAATGGAATGGATCTTGGGGAGGCTGTAGTGTTGATAGTGTTCGAACTTGAACAGCTCAAACAACTTGAGAAGGAGGCATTATCTGTTTGATACAAGGTGGATTGGTCCTTAATAAGGATACCCGTGTCACTGATGACGGCTCTTGGAGGGTTGACTGAAATGTTATCCATCAGTTTAATCCTTTGTGAGTCAAAGCTAGGCATAATGAGAAAAATCTTTCAAGTAATTTGCAAAACGGATATTTGAGAATGGGTGCTTCACGAGCTTCTTATACTTTAATTTTACTAGTTTGACCAGTAATAAGGGCAGTACAAACCAATTTCACAAGCGTAAACAAGATGGTGTTGACAGTTTTGTCACTTATTCTTAGCTTTTTTCCAAACAAGAGCGCTTAAAGACAATAGACTAGACCAACTGATTTGCACAAGATTTAGTGAGTTGAGAATTCCTCTCATTTATAACTTCGCGAAAAAAAACACAAGCATGTGGTGGTGTCCGGGTGGCCAGCGAGATCAGCCACCGGCTGCGGAGATACGCGGTCTTGCATCGAATCTACCAGCGCGAAAGTGCTAAGACGCGAGAGGAATTTGGTGGTTGTATGGATCTTTGGTGTTGTTTGAGTAGGCAGTGGGAGATCAATATACATCGTTGAGACAGCTTGTCTCTCCGGTCTTTCCAAGCTCAGTATCTGGTTGTGTGTTTAGTTCTAAGCGATGCAAATTGAGCTCCTTCTCTTCTCTCTTCATGGAGAGCATGGTGGGCCAAGATACCACGCCAGACAGTGTGTATCGTCATCCCCCGTATACATGTGCAAGACACACCTCTTTATCAAGTCTCTCGTCCATAATGTAGGAGTTCCCGTTTCCAGCCTTTTGCAGTCTTGTCAAACCTTTTTTTTAGCGAACCGTTAATTTGGTTTCTCAGTCTGGGGAGGTCTTGTTCTCTTTCCAGATGTTGAAATAATATTTGAGTCTTGAGTCAATAGGCTCGGACTATCACAGTAAAAGATTCAAATCTGCCTTTAAGCTATTAACATTATTGATTAACATATTCAAGAAGCTTGGAATCATAAATGATCAAACTCGAGTTTTTTTCCTTTCATACTACAAGTCAAGATTTAAGAAACTCTACATATACACGACCACTTCCTATTAGGTAACTAAAAAGAGTCAGATACCCAAGGCACACATAATCCGAAATCTTATTATTTGCTTATGAGCTAATAGTCAGTAGTGCGAGATCCTTAAAGTTTCTCAGTCATCCATATGGGACAGATCTCGTGAAGAGTCTAGAACGATCATTTTGAAATTTATCAAGATAAGTGGAAGAACTTGATGCTGAATTGCTCTTGTCAAATATTACGATAAAATGTTCTTTTGAGCTTAAATCACTGGCTCATGTCGTTGCATACTGGGTGCTTCGTTGAGCAACGCTACCGCAGCCTAGATTGAAAGATCACCACAAACACGCCAGAAGGTGTAATTAAAAAAACCTAATATAATTATCACTCATAATAAGGATTGTCCCCACCAAGATCTAGAATTCCCAGCTCAATTTCGATGAAATGTTGAAGCTGTCCGTCAATTTGAAAGGTTATCGTGCCAAATACGCAGCTTCACGACATGCTCTTATGCTCTTGTATTTTGGAGCAATCACTTCAACCTGAAGGGAGTTTCAGTTTTTATACTTTGGAAAAGTTCTATGATCTTCATCCAAACTTCTATGGAAAAACTCCAGAAAGGAAAAGCACTTTTCAAAATTGCTGTAAGAAGTTGATAAGGGATTTCGAGAACTTTGAATCTTAACAACTTGTTCATGAATCATTCGCAAATATGGAGGCTCTACCAAACACTTTGTAAGGCATGTCAGTTCCTTGACCAGAAAAAAAATGATGACGATATAGTCATGGCCTTGTACAAGCGTATCTAGAAGAAAATTTGTTGATCAGCCTTCTTGTGTATGGAGATATATCGCCTTTGGATGAGTTTGTGTCTGACCCAATAGCTTCTTTTCAGCAGTACCAATTATTTCATGCTTAATATTTTAAAATTACCAAAAGAGTTGTTAAAGATTTAAATACTACCATGAGCTTGTACACAATAGAGATCTAACCCTGAAAAATTTCTTTAGAGTGCAGCTATAACTCAAGCATGTAATACACAGCCATCCTAGACCTTTACTGAAAGTTTTAAGTTGGTTTATGTTCATTTTGGGTCAAGATTAGCAAACGATCTGCAATAATATGGTATCAAATAAGAACAAGGCCTTAAAAGGACTACTCGCCAACGATGTATTCCGCTTGTTCCCACTTGTATCTGGCTTCGTAGTCTCACGATTGTCAGTAGGATAGTCTCATAACGCCTATGCTTCTTTTCAAATAGACGGAGAGGGTCTGCGGCTCCCGCTCTTGACAGCTTTAAACAAGAGCGATGGAGGTGCTTTACAAAGAACAATGAAGTTTCCAATTGTAAACAAGAAAACACCGGATATATCGTGTTGATAACTCCGAACACTCATCTTGAAGATTTGTAAAAAGTACATGAAGAACTGTTGTGATTGAAGGCAAAAGTAATGCTTTGTGGTGATTGGCTATATGCTTGTGGAGAAACACCTCATAAAGTCAACGTGGTTCTTAAGCCGCCGTTGCTCATGTTTCGTTTTTGATGAATAGAAGTACATAATTATTATCAATGAATTGAGCGAACAGTTCACTTCTTTAATAATGTTGACCCCACCGTATTTTAATATATTATCCTATGTGATCTGTATGTATATTTATATGCAAGTTTTTTATGTTTTGATAGATGTAGGTCTTTTTGAGCTTTTTGATACTGCTAAAAGATCCTTTTACAACAATTCAAATATCAATTCTGTAAAGAATCAAATGTCACACCTGGAGTTTTGATCACTTTTTGATAGTCTTTTTTATCCATATTGTGTATCAAAACATGTATATGCGATAACTCCCTGACACTTTGAATAGCTGGGAAGTTTCTAAACCAAATGACATTCTTTGGATCTATATTTAGCTGTTTGATGAATGTATTTTGTACATACTTGTCGATGATTTCTCTTGTAGCCTCAGTCACGCCACCTAGTTCCGATTCAGGATCGGATTCAATAGAAACCTTGGACCAGACGACAAGATGCGTTATGGAAGGGTCAAAGTTGTATGGGAAGTCATTGTCGATGATTTTCACATCGTTTTTATTGGCGAAGAGATCTTTCGATGCCGGGACAAGATAAGGTTGACCATCACGAACCCACCCAAGTCTGTCTTTAATGATCTCTAGGACAACTGTTGACCCTTTGGATTTAACATGTTCTTTAAAAGAGCGATATTTTTCAGTTTCTCCTCTGCTTCTGTACAAGTGGTCTAATGCATTGGACTCTTATACTTCGTGTCAGTATGAGGTCCATTCTGTGAACATCTCGCTTAAGTACTCACTTATTATCTCCACAGATTTTTCCCATGATATGACTTCCTCACTGATGATCATCGTGTACTTTTTGTGTAAGTTTCCTAGAGTTTCTTGAGAGTGATGGTTATAAATCTTTATATTTGGGGTTTACGCCTCTTAATATTTCTCGATCTGGGGCTCTCAAAATTTCGCGCTCAGAGTGGCCCAGAGCATAAGCCACTAAGTGCGATACGAAGCAGTGTAAAATAACGCGTCTTTAAAGGCGAAGCGTGCTGTAGATTTTGTGAAAGGGTGTGCCAATAGTGGGCCCTATGGATCTTTTCAAAAACGTTAGGCTACTTCTCTCGAAAATAGATATGGAACTTCAAATAAATAAATTACATGCAATATCAATAGCCAAGATTAACTTTTAGAACATAACAAACAGTGATAGCCAAAGTGATGGCCAAGATAGGATATTGCATCAGCAAAAAGATAGCCAAACAATCCATCTGTATATGGTCCCCTTCCAAAGGGGTATAAAACGCAGTAAAATATACTTGTGCAGTAGCACTTGGAACAGCCCAACTAATCATCAACACAAACCTCGAGATATCATCCTCGATCCAATTGGCAGAATAAAGTCTATTAGTCCAAAGCACACCCAGGATAGGCATTATAACAAGACGACATAAAGTGAGGAACAATGCAGTTTTCCAAAAACCTTTCGGAATCTCATTGATTTCCAATCTGGCAATTGTCCCACCCAATAACAATAGCCCCATCGGAATACTTGCAGCTCCGATATAAGACGTGAAATCCATGATGAAGTTTAATGGAGGAAGCTCATCGGGAGCATTGTGGATCTTTATGCTATTTGCGACAAATAAAGCTCTCAGCCAAGGGATCATAGCGACTAGAAATGAAAGTATCAGAGAAACTGATGCAGGACGCCCAAGGTTAACTATCATATAATCTAACCACCCCAATTTGTACTTTTGAATAAATGAATGATATTTTGTTGGTTTGGGTTCTTCATCTTCAAGATCTAAGTTAAGACCAATCTCCTGGGTTTTAGAAACAGTTTTGGCAAGATCCAAATTTTGAAGCTTGATGCGTTCAGCTTCACTATATTCACCAATAATGGCCTTAATGTCCTGTGGTTGTCTTCTAGATCTTGAAGAATAAGTGGATTCTCCTGTCCTTATTCTACCAAGATGATTACCAGAAGTGGCCGAACTTCTTCTTCTGCGTCTCGTGTCATAGGATCTTTCTGATATATCATCACTTACAACTTCCTCATCATCAGTTCTCACCAAGGGCATCACTCTAAAATCCTCATCCTTTTCAGGTTCTTTTGGACTAGAGCTTCCATTGCCACCAGCAGCTTCTTCTTCATCTTTTTGCTTTGGATCTCTAAAATCGAGTCCAACTAGTTGAAACATCCCCATATTCATCATTAAAAATTGTTGACATGCTAAAAAGATACAACTCAGGGCAACACCTTTATCAACGTCTTTACTCTCAAATACAACACCTGTACCCATGCTTTGGACATAAGCAATTGGCAAGTCCGAAATGTTTGCGAAAATGCCTCCAAAGATTAGCCCCCATACCCATTTCTTTGGCACTGGGGTTATAAAAGTTGCAAGTGTGGCCAGTCCACCGCCAGTTCCAAATATCACAAGTGCACTTAAAACTATGACTCCAATCTCCTTGATTTGACTGCCTGACAGGTTCGTGACTATTTTGTTGAAACTCAAGCAGGGCAGAAGTGCATTGACAACCATATTTGAGATCCCTCGACTAGTCTCCATAGACATGATATTGTGCTTTACGAGCAGCCATCCTAACAGCACGATCAAATAGATCTTTACGATAGGTTTCACCGCTATGAATATGATTGCACCCACAGATATGCCGTCTGACCCCGACATTACATCCACTCCGTTCCTCGAGCACTAAGATGCAAACAGATCATTAGATGGCGGCATTATCAAAGATTCCATCAAGAACCCTTCAAATGTAGCCTATAGTTAAAAAAATGAGAATGTGTGGTCCTGGCGATTTTGGCTTAGAAAATTAGGCGCGCAGAGATAATGCGGAGGTCAAGTAGAAGATAACGAATGGGCTTTAGCGATCATTATCCTTGGTTGCATTCAAATGAAATTCAGTGATCTGGAAATCCATGACATATAGTCCTTGTATTGGCTTGGTAATCTCAAAAGTTTCTTTGATTATTTTTCACCGATCTTCAGCGTATAAAGCAAAGGAATGAAAGCATGGATCATGGTTAGTGAAACCACTTTGTAATTAAGTGATGAGAAGTTAGCGCCTGGAAAGGGTGAAGATCCATAGAGCTATCCAGGAGATGAAGCTTTATTAGGACAATGTCCTTGTGAGATAAGGGCGTGTCATTCTTATCAGCGCTCAGATATCACCGCCCTGCTCGAAATCATAGTAATTAACTTATTAAGGAGCTCATGAAACATGAAGATTGTCGGTTTTGATTAAATTCTTGAAGTCTTTGATAAGATATGAATCCCAAATCATTGAGGGTGGTAGCTATCCAAGATATCAATATATCAGTATCGAATATGAAGAGCTGAGTTTTATATAAAGGGAGGTGATCTCTGTTTTTGGCTTTCATGTATCTTTTAATAAGTATATGACCACTACCTCATTTCTCAAACAATGGCCAAAGATCAACCAGCCCAGAATGGGACCAGTGACTATGATAAAGAACCAGTCTACTTGACAGATCATACAGCATCCAAAGACGTTGAAATTATTGATATTGAAAGCTGTGAACAAGGTGAGGTTGTTGATATCGAAAGCGGTGAACAAAGTGATAATGAATCAACATTTGGGGAAGATCGTGGACGACTGAAGCAAGGGCTTGAGCAGCGTCACTTACAGATGCTATCTTTGGTTGGAGTCTTTGGAACTGGTATATTTCTCTCTAGTGGTGGGATACTAGCTACTGCGGGCCCAGCAGGTATGCTCATTGCGTACATTGTCATCGCAATCATTGTCGGAATGAATCAATTTTCTTTGGCTGAATGTGCAGCCTTAATGCCAACTTCTGCTGCTACTGTTCGTCATCTGGACCGTTTTGTTGATCCTGCTTGGGGCTTTACTTTTGGTTGGATCAGCGTTTGGAGCTCCTTGATGCCCAATGAGATCTCAGCTGCGGCTGTTATTGTGTCGTATTGGACTGATTTATCACAAGGGATTTGGATCACAATATTCATCGTTTTAATTTGTGCTTCAAACTCATACTCCATCAGGTTCTATGGGGAATTGGAGTTTGTATTTGCCATGATTAAATTGCTGCTATTAGTTGGACTGGTGATTGTTTCGATTATATTGACATCTGGAGGAGGACCAAGTGGGAAACCAATTGGATTCCAGTACTGGCGTAATCCTGGACCTTTCAATGAATATCTAACCACAGGTAGCTTGGGTAAATTTGCAGGATTTTGGAAGGTATTAAATGGATGTGTTTATTCCTATGGTGGTGTTCAAAATGTTCCAGCCTTGGCCGCTGAAGTTAAATACCCAAGAAGAACAGTTTACACCGCTTGTAAGCGAACTTTTTACAGGGTTTCCTTATTAATGACTGTCGTTGAATTTTGCCTAACATTAATTATCCCTTCGAATGATAAGGAAATCGCCAACTCCACAGGGAATGCCACATCATCACCATTTGTCATTGCCTTGAAGAGTGCCAACATCAAAGTTTTGGACCATGTTGTCAATGGTGCCGTTTTAACATCTGCATTCAGCGCTGCTAATTTACAACTGGTATATGGTTCAAGAAATTTATTTGCCATGGCTGTTAAAAACCAAGCACCAAAGATATTTTTGAAGACTACAAAGAGAGGTATACCATGGGTTGGTGTTACTTTTTGCGCTTGCTTTATGCCACTGGCTTATATGAACTTGTCCATAAGTTCTGCAAATGTCTTCAATTGGTTTCAGTCAATTGTTTCAGCTAAACTGTTATTGAACTGGATTTTGATCTCTGCAAATCATATCCATATGAGCAGAGCTATGAAAGTCCAAGGAATTCCGAGATCAAGATTACCACATTCAATGAAGTTCACTCCCATATTTGCATGGATTTCTGGTGTTGCCTCGACTATATTGCTTCTAACAGGTGGGTTTGTTAATTTCGTCAAGGGGAAATTTTTGATAAGCTCATTTTTTAGTGCATACTTCATTATACCTTTAGCAACTGGATTATATTTCACCTGGAAATTCCTCAAAGGGACAAGATATTGGAGACCACACGAGGTGGAACTAGAATCTCTGTTTAGAGATGTTGAAGAGAATCCGGAGGCTCCAATAGAAGCACTCAAAGGATGGAAGATTTTGACTTTATTATGGTCTTGATCAGTTTTACAATGTGAGGAGCTAAAAAATTCATCAATGTCAAATTGTGTAGTATATATAGACTAGCAGATAAATAAAGACTAAAACCTATGAGCTGTGATGGTTGAACCAGTAGACATGGTCTTGTTGGGTTTTTTCTATGGCATATTTTTGAATTGGATCATTGTAGTCACCTCTAGTTGCAAACCCATGGGAAACACCACTAAACAAATCGAATTGATAAAAGACTTTATTTTTTTTCAAAATTTCTTGAGTCTTATTTCTAAGCTCATCGGTAAACACCGGATCAGTCTCAGCGGTTGAGTAAAGAATTGGCTTAGTGATTTTTTCAATTTCTTCAAGATCAGTACCAGAAGCATGAGCAACTGCACCAGCATCTAATAAACCTTCAGCAGATAGATTCTGACAAACAATTTTCGCACCGTAACAATGACCAACACCGAAAAGTTTTTTTGGCTTCAGGTCAGATTTGACAGTTTCCAAAAATTCCTTAGCGTATGGAGCAGTGACATTGAAGCCATGTTTAGCGAACCAGGCTTTTCTTTTCTCAATATCACCAAAGAAGGAGTCGAGAACTGGATCGTTATCGAAAAGATCAGGAACCAAAACATAATAACCAGCTTTGGAAAAGGAGTCGGCAACCAATTGACTATTGTTGTACCTATTGCCAAAAATATCAGTGAACATAACAATAACACCTTTGTTTTTTTCAGCATCTCCAACGACGTAGACGTCTTTAAACTTGGATAAATCCTGGATTTTCCCCGCTGGAACACCGCTGTGGAAGTTTGTCATTAAACAATGGTCAGATAACGTCATTCTGTGAGTTCGGTTTCTTGGCAGATGATATGTATTAACTTAGGAATGACTTACAGAAATTTAGAGGTTTACAACGAAATTGCTTAATCTTTATACTTCCTCAATCATGCATCACAGCTATTTACTTCATGAGCATCAATTGGCCACTCACGACTTTCAGAACTCATCACATCCAATTAGAATCAAACATAATCAATCTTTTGAGTTTCCTGATGGAATTAACGCATTTAAATGTTAAACAATTGTATTAACAAAAAGTAGCATTTCACTGAAAATTAGCCGGTTTTAAACGGTTTTAATATACTATAAAAATTGGTGCACAAATTTGGACTTGATGCCGAAGCCTTTTCTCGGTCCTTTGTCCCAAAAGGGAACCACGGCTAAAGAAATTCAGATCCTTACCGGTGAGAGTATAGTGCTCATATATATATAGTCAACAAAAGACAGCCAGCACGTATGATAATAATATGATCTAAATTACTATAATTATACTCGATTCTGGCTTAACAGATTTAAGATTAATTCATGGGCTAATATTGATAAAACGCACTTTGGATCTTTCTGATAATATTGAGATATTTATAAAAATGTATCAATTTCAGAAATTCTTGCAGCGCTAAAAGTGAGACGTTATAGCTTCCAAGCTTCGTGGTAAAATATGATAAATTTTGAAGGTTATACCATTTAAACCTCCCTCCTATTATCTTCAAGTTATTTCGTTTGAATTGAGTTACAGTCTATAAACCTTAGATCTATGATTAGTCATCAAAACGCACTGATTACTAAGCAGTGAGCCTCTGAATGAGTCAGCAGATCTGATAACTTACCTAAAACAGAAGCATTAGTGGTTTAGCGGTAAAATTCAAAGTTGCCATCTTTGAGCCCCCGGTTCGACTCCGGGCTAATGCAAGCCATTATTTTTTGTCGTTTTTTGCTGTTTCTTTGATTTAAATTGATTTAAATTGAAGCTTTTACCTATCTTTTTGATGGTTTATTATACCTCTTCATCTAGTTTGAATTGAAGGCAGTGGCCAGTAACAAACTCTAAACCTAAATTATTCAGTGTTGCGTGTCCTCAACAGTTTCAGGATAATCTCCACAGATTTCGCGAAGCTGTGCTCTATGACGTATTTTTGGCCGGGACTGGGAGAGATGGAATGTGCATAGTTGACTGAATTTCGAGGTGAAGAACCTGGTTTAGCTGAACTTTTGAGGTATTCTCTAGTGTCCATGGGACCTCAATTGAACTAATGGATCCAGATCTCTATGGATATCGTAACTCTAGTGTAATGTGACAACTTGATTGGCGCTGAAAGGGTAATCCAAGTAGTAGCAATCAGCTTGGAGGCCCACTAGGTTGGACAATTTGGATTTAATTCGTGCATGCATCATCTCAAAACGTATGCGAATTTCACCTACAAGAGGTTCTATAGAATCGAATAGACACGTCGGTGGAATATTCCACTGTTATCAAGGCGCCTATATAAACACGGTCAATTCCCTTGTTTTGTTGATCTTTGAATTTTAGATTATATCATTCAATTCTCTGAATACATAACACAACACAATAAGACTTAAAATGGGTTTATTAGATAACGTTAAAAACGCCGTTGGTGAAGAAAACTTCAACAAAGCTCAAAGTGCCTTATCAGGTTCTGGTTCCAAAAGTGGTGAATCAACCGATTACGTTAAACAAGCTGAAGGTTACATTGGTGATGACAATTTGAAAAACATCAAGACCAAAGTTGGTGATGACAATTACAAGAAAGGTGAAGACTATATTAGAAACGAAATCAGTGGTTCTTCTTCATCAACATCTGAAAAAAAGTAATCAACAATTCCAGGTTGAAACTTGTATTGGTTTGATATTAGGGTGTTTGCAAAGATATATATTCATTTTAATTGACATTGATTGTTAGATTTTGGATTAGTTGATCGTTCGATCATTGTAGACTGTACAAACCACAGAAGAAGGGAGAAAGTGTGGGATGTTATTGATCATGTTTCAGGACATGATCATCCTCAACGGTCGAGACGCTATGGCTAGTATAAGTCAATTGATGATTAATCAGCTGTTTCAATACCTTCCTTCACAACTGGGCAGGTATACATCCAAGTTCATACTGTTGCGCTACAACTGGTGGAGATATATACAGCTAAGCTAAACGAGCAGGACATCAGGGGTCAGAGAGGGCCTAAGAGAGCTTTGTGTATAAATGCTCGGCAAATCCAACTTGTAAATCATCCAATCTACAATCATAATGAGAAGTTGTTTTGAATAGGTGAAATGACATTCAAAAGCACATAATTAAATAGAGTTCAAAAAGCAAAATTAGAACAAAGTATGAGAAAACCAACATAACAATTCTTTAATAAGGTGAATTATAATAAAAAAAAAGAATAAACCAGGATAACAACAAAATAAAGATCTATAAGACTTATAAGGATCAAATTAAAATCTATTTCTTCAACAATTTGAAGTATTGTTGATCAACAGCAGTTATGATATGTTGAACAATTTCTGGATTAGCTAAAGTGGACAGATCACCCAATTGCTCAGCTTCATTTGATGTTATTTTTCTTAAAACTCTTCTCATGATTTTACCAGATCTAGTCTTTGGTAAATCATCAACAATGATGACGGTCTTTGGACCAGCAAATGGACCAATTTCACCTCTAACTTGTAAAATTAATTCTCTTCTTAATTTATCTGGAGTGATGTGTTCATTTGAATCAGTGATTTTTTCATTAGCTTCAACTAAATAACCATCTTTTAATGAAACAAAGGCAATGACGGTCTGACCAGTTAGTTCATCTGGAACACCAACAACAGCACTTTCAGAAACACCTAAATGTTCAGTAAGAGCAGTTTCAATTTCAGAAGTGGATAATCTATGACCAGAAACATTGACGACATCATCAACTCTACCTCTGATCCAATAGTATCCATCATGATCTCTACCAGCACCATCACCAGTGAAATAATAGCCTGGGTAAGGCTTCAAATAGGTTTCAATGTAACGAGAATGATGGTTCCAGACTGATCTGGCCATTGATGGCCATGAGGATTTAACAGCTAAAACACCTTCAACATCGTTACCTTTCAATTCTTCACCGGTAACTGGATCAATGATAGCAGCATCAATACCAAAGAATGGAACAGTAGCAGAACCTGGTTTAGTATTGATTGCACCAGCTAATGGTGCAATCAAATGAGAGCCAGATTCGGTTTGCCAGAAAGTATCACAAATAACACAGTTACCTTGACCAATCTTTTCATTGTACCATTCCCATAAATCTGGAGCAATTGGTTCACCAACAGAACCTAAAGTTCTTAATGAACTTATATCGTATTTGGAGATTTCAGCTTCTCCAACTCTCTTGATTAATCTTAAAGCAGTTGGAGCAACGTAGAAATGAGTAGCTTTATGACGTTCGATGATTCTCCAATATCTACCATAATCTGGATAAGCTGGGGTGGATTCAAAGATAATAGTAGCAGTACCTAAAGTCAACGGACCATATAAGGCATAAGTGTGACCTGTAATCCAACCAACATCACCAGCAGTGAATAAAACGTCTTCTGGATGGATATCAAAGACATATCTAGTTGTTAAAGCAGCACCTAATAAATAACCACCGGTTGTATGGACAACACCTTTTGGAGAACCAGTTGAACCTGAAGTATATAATAAGAATAATGGATCTTCAGCACTGACTGGGGTTGGTGGTAGATAACCTCTAGCTTTAGAGGTTTCTTCATGCCACCAATAATCTCTACCGCCTTTCATTGGGATACCTGGAGAACCTGTTCTTTGAAAGACCAAAATCTTGGAAACTTGATCAACACCATTGATACCTTCATCGACGATTTTTTTAGTATGGACGGTTTTACCACCTCTTTTACCTTCATCACAAGTGATGATGACTTTCGAGCCAGCATCAATAACACGATCTTTCAATGACCCAGCACTGAACCCGGCAAAGATAACTGAATGGATAGCACCTAATCTTGCAACCGCCAACATGGCAACAACGGCTTCTGGAATCATTGGTAAATAAACAGCGACAGTATCACCTTTTTTAACACCCCAACTTTTCAAGACTGAGGCAACCTCACTAACTTGTCTTAATAATTCACCGAAAGTGATGACTCTATTGTCCTTTTCATCATCAGCTTCGTAAATGATGGCTGGTTTAGCTGGGTTGGCGAAAGCATGTCTATCAACGGTGTTGTATGAAGCGTTCAATTCACCATTCAAGAACCATGAGACGTCACCATTTTCTAAAGACCCGTTCTTGACTTTGGTGAATGGTTTATCCCAGTCCAAATATTCTTTAGCTAACGGACCAAAGAAAGCTTCTGGATCTTCAATGGATTTGGCATAAAGTTCTTTATAATGGTCCAAATCAGTGACAAAACCCTTGTTTGGCTGAGATTTGTAGAAGTGGTCTGGAGCTGTTCTGGCTTCCACATTGGAAGCTTCGTGGACAACTCTGTGTTCAACTTTTGTCATTTTTGAGGGGAGTGGTGATGACTAGAATTTTAGTTTATTTTAGTTTAATTTGTATAAATTGTGGTGATATTCTCTTTTTTATTTACAACTTGAAACTTGTTTGATGATCAAAGATAGGTTTAAAGAAGTGCAAGAGAAATGTGGCAATTAAGTGACGTTATCGATATGGGCTCAATGCAATTGATTGAATATTCAGAAATTGACGAAATCTTTATGTTTATATATGAGTGTGGATTGATTGGATAAAAGAAAGACAAAGCGCCCGGTGACAAGTTATTCTTTTGATATAAATATAATTGTGACCAACAACTCAAAGTTTTTATTTAATTTGCTATTCCAATCTTGAAGACAGGTCTATTCAATTCTTAGGTTCAATGGTAAAAAGAAGTCAAGTTGTAAAGTTGAATCTTGAAAAAAAAGTGGTCGTTCACCTTCTAAGCGAACGAGAAAATCACGAAAAATGGTGGTGAGACCCTTCAAATTACAAGACTAGTCTCTAGTAAGGGTTGTGAGTTTGTTTGAAATTGGCACCGAAGAGAACCGCGCTTGGTGGGCTTCCCATAGTAGAAGCATTGTTCAGAAGGGACTAGGAATATCCTGGAAGCTCCCAATACATGATGATTTTCTGGGAGAACGGTTCTACGATTAATATTGAGGTCAAATGCTTGGTTATATATCGAAAATTAAATCCAGTCAAAACTTTCAATATTGTTGGTCTATATTGTTGACATCCAAATATCCTCAAAAGAGTCCTTTTATTTTGTTGAACTTTCCAGCTCTTGTTTGTTTGTTCGTCGAGTTTTCGTTCAGAGGCTCTCGTTTTTTGTTGTGCGGTCTAGTTTACATTTTTTTGTTGGGATGAGCTGGTTTCGGGAGACTAGTTAATATTTACCTGAATTTGAATAGATAGTGGATGAGAGATAAAGAATGGTGGATCAAATGGAAGCTTGTTGATTGGGCGTTACTATTGGTCGATCGACCGGTCCAGATTCATTAATAACTAGCAGTATATATATCTATATAATGTTGGCTTGACTGTTGAGAATTTTGTCTCTCAATCATGTATGTCATTAATAAAACCAGTAGAGAAATATTGTGCGAATTTGGTAGATTTATTTGGTACTTATTCAACTGGTGTATTTTATAGTGAAGCATTACATCAGGTTGCTAGATATTATAAGCCTAAAAGGACTAAAAAGGAAGTCGAGCTATCGAGGCCCTTCGGTCTCCAATCTTTCCAGATATCCAACGCAATTCAGCCTATGACGTTGAAGTCATTCAAATCAAAGCCACCATGTAGCACATCAAGCCCAAACATCATCTATAGATGAGTCAATTATTTACGGAGTACGTTAATTATCCATTTAATAATGGAAAATGAAGTGCAATTGTTGGTGGCTCCCCGGAAACTCAAATTGGGTTTTAGAAGAGATACATCTTATTGTGGACCGGATTTATGGGAGCATGTTGAAGATTATGAATCAAGTGAATGTCAAATTGTCTGAGCATGTAGATTTGTGGAATAATGGAGGAAAATATGACGTGTTCTTCGATTGTGGGAAATTAGATACTATTGTTCACTTGGATGTTGAGGGTCCGGATGAATAGTTCAAACTTCAGTGTAGTCAAATTGATTGTGTCACTTTAGTCATCATGGCGACCATTTTACTTTCAAAAACAACCTGATGCGTAATTGTCTTCAAGATCTCTTTAAATCTGAGAGATATTTATATAGCTTCATTAACTGACACATAGAGAGGAAACAAACTTATGAATTGGGTGACTCAAATTAACATTCGAGTTTATAACCCTTCAAACCAAATGGTCACAAGTTTAGCGACCCAGCTAGGAAATCATAAATTTATGATCACACCACAAAATTGCCGAATTCCCAAAATGACATACAGTACTTATTTTCTCCTAACATGGCTTAGTTAAGAAGGCAGATGCTTTTAAATAATTGTAGCGGCTATATAATAATTTCACGTCATTAGCAAAAACTGCTTTATATTTCCAGGCACGAGTGACAGCTTGGACTCCGCTATAAGCCCTTGTCGTGTTGTTTATTCACCAACTCAAATCCCATTTGGTTCCATTAGTATTGCGTACTCTTTGAGAGGTTAGTTGTGAAACGGTCCGAGCGCCGGTTACCAACATGTTAAATCCACCAATGGTTAACTTGTACAATCAAAATATTACTAATTGCTCTTAACCAAGCCAATGGTGTTTCATCAAATTCATCATCATCTTCAAGTGTTTATAACAAGAGATTGTCTAAACTTGATTAAAGAAACGTCATAAGTCGAACGGTCAAAATGTCTTGGACTGTTGATATGCAGCGGCCGATGCTTATATTGTTAAGAGCTTGTGAACTATGATCATCCACTACCAAACTAGCGCAACTTGAAGCAACATGAGCTGCGAAGCTGTAAGCTTGAAATCGACCATCCCAAGACTATCAGCTATGTGGCAAGAGGAATGGTGGTCGTACATGAAGAACAGCAGCTTTACCCCAGCAAACCAGAATAACGCAATTGTGTATCCCTGAAAATAAACAGCTTCATGGCTCACGTATTGTATCGGTAATAATTAAGACCCAAATGGTAACGCTGGGTGCAAAAAAGAAAGCATCCAAAGTTACCAAGAATGGCTGTTTAACCTCGTGAATGTTTTTCTTTTGCTCTGTCTGTTTCAGCTGATGACTAGGCTGGTTCGGCTAGTTTCTTTGTGGGATTTAGGCAGAGTTGGAGCATTATTATTGGATAGAGGCTTAGAGCGGTGGGTGTTTTGGTTTAGGACTGATTTTTATAAAAAAAGTATAGATCTCATAATTGCAGATTTCTCCCTATTGTTAACAGAAACCAAGAACAAAACCAAAGAGAACAAAGATGAAAGTCTCAGCTCTATCTGCTTTAGCTTCTGTCCTTGTTGCCGCCAACGCCATTCAGGTTTGGAAACAACCAAACGTTGAAGACGCTGCGGTCAACGCAAGAACTTTAATCCAAAGAGAATCTTTAGCCAACATCAACACCATCTATCAAGATGGTGAAGAAAAGGGCTTACCAGCTTCATTCGTCGAATACTATGCCGACTGTGGTGATGGTAACCCAGTCATCTTAGCCATAGACATGGCCACCTCGTTCAAAAACATCAAAGGCGGCTCCCCATATTCTATGACAATCAGAACTGGTGACCATTCACCACAAGAACTTGTTGACCCAAGATACCCAGGTAGTAGACCACAGTCAGTTGCTGGCTCACCAAGAATTAACTTGAGAGGTAAATTGGAAACCGTTAGGGAAGAAGATGTCGAAGAATTACAAAAATGTTTCTTAAGTCGTCATAAAGATGCTGTTTGGTGGTTGCCAGGTAACCCAATCCATGAAGCTCATTTCCTTAAATTCATGGTTGATGAAGCCTACTTCTTAGGTGGATTTGGTGATACGGGTTACATTGGTAAAATTTCCAAAGAGTTATACCAAAACTCAACCACTTTAGACCCATCAGTAGAAGGTAAAAAATCAAAACACTTTAAATCTAAAAACCATCCAAAAGCAAAACACTTGGAAGGCAAACCTGAAGAGGATGAGGAAAAAGAAGAATCCGTTTCGAACTTAGGTAAAGGTGATGGTTCAAACTGGGCTTATGATGCTTACATGTTACAAAATTCAGTCAACAAATCCGTCAAGAAATTATTCCACAAGATTGACATGGAAATCGAAGAATTGAGATTAAAATTAGAACAAGAAGAAGCCGTTGAAGGTAAAGAATTTGCTTCTGAAGAAGAAGTTAAGGAAATCGCCGCTGAAACCAAGAAACGTTTTGGTAAGAGAGAAGACCAAGCTCCATTACAAGTCTCAAATGATAACTTGTCAAAAGACCAAATCAACGTTTTGATCACTGAATTAGAAGCTTTACGTGCTGATGTTTTGAAATATGGTGAATCTTTGATTGAAAAATTCCAAAGTGAAGCTCCAAAAGAAGGTGAAGAAGCTCCAGAATTCAAACATAAAGAAGGTAAGAAATTCAAAGGTAAATCTCACCACGGTTTCAAAAACGCTAAATTCGATCATGATGAACGTGTTAAATCATTTGAAGAACAAGAAACTGATGGAAGTGATGAACAACCAAGAAAACATCAATTCAAAGGTGCTAAAAAGAATCACCCAAACGCAAAACATTTCAAAGGTCAAGCTGGTGATTTCAGAGTGAAAGGTCACAAAGATTCTGATGACTTCAAACCAAAACACCACAAAGGTTCTGCCGATGATTTCAGAGTGAAAGGTCACAAAGATTCTGATGAATTTAAACCAAAACACCACAAAGGTTCTGATGACTTCAAAGTCAAAGAACACAGAGGTTCTGCCGATGATTTCAGAGTGAAAGGTCACAAAGATTCTGATGAATTTAAACCAAAACACCACAAAGGTTCTGATGACTTCAAGGTCAAAGAA
>JAJMFN010000433.1:0-18418 GCA_030574735.1 Hansenula sydowiorum
TTCTTGAATTTCTGGACCAGCCAATGTGAAGTTGTTCGATTGGGCCCAAACGGAATCACCAGCTCTTGAGTAAAGAGCGGCTTTATCGATCTTACCAGTTGAGATCAAGTTATCGGTATATGCTAAAATCATGATCTGTTAGTCCTTTCACATCCAATTCACACTCAATTGAAACCAATTGCGAAAATCAATGAGCCACTCACCTTGCCAAGACATGGTTCAGTTCTATAATACAACTAATCAATGTTATTAAAGATCAAGTTGACTTGCTCTAGAATACATTCAAGAGAATGTTAACAATTGTTTTTCGCCTTTTCATAATAAAACTGAAGGAGATTCCATCAGAATCCTTTCGCGAATTTTCGCGATTCGGGTAATCTACTACGGGCCACAGACACATTACCAAAGTGACAGAGATTGTTAGATTATTTTCACTTTTGTACATTCATTGAATCAAGAAAGGCTAACGTCAGACTGAGTTCTATTCATCGTCCTCATCGGATTCTATCACTCTGCGCTTCTTACGGCTCTTGGAATCCTCATCTTCCTCCTGGTCTTGTTCTTCTTCTTGTTCTGCTTCTTCATCCTCATTATACTTCGCAGCACCATCACTCTTTACTTTTCTAAGTCTTTCCGCAGCAGCTAGATCATCATCCTCGTCGTCCTCATCTTCTTCCTCTTCCAGTTCTTCATCGTCATCTTCAACCATGAAATCGTCTTCTTCATACTCATCCCTAGTCTTAGGTTGTGCATAGTATGAGTCTCTTGATAATCTTGGTGTAGATCTTGGTGTATCACCATCATATTTCTCTTTTTCTTTCAATTCTTTAAGTTCTTTTCTTCTTCTTTCTCTAACCAATTGGTCTTGTTGTTTTTCTAGTGCACGAGCCTCTTGTTCAGGATCTCTATCAACGTAAACACTTTGAGCACCAGGCTTGGTTTGTTGTCTAGCTTGAATAGCTGTGGTTAATTTTTTATGTATCTTGGAGTTGGTGGAAGTAGGAACAAGTTTTAAAGTATGTGTGAATATACCATCAGTTGTCAAAAGTTCTGATGCTTCACTATATGTGGTCAGATAAGTATCGGTTAATCCACTTTGTATAACATCAAAGTATTCTTCTCCTAGTTTCAATGATAGAGAGCCATCTTCCCACTCAACCACTTGTGCATTAGATTCATGTATCAATTCACCTTTAGAATCTTTGGCATATCTCCATCTTATAGTGTTTTCTCCTCTCAGTTTGTTAAGTTCGATTTCATCTTTGCTCAAAGTTTTAGAGTCATTGATTAACTCTTCCAAATGTGCCTTACCATCAAACCTTGTTGGATCAATTTGCAAGAAATTTGGAATCTTTGCATAGTATAGTTTATCGTCTTCGTAATTGAAAGCTGGTGGATGACGAACAACGTCCAAGTTCACAGTAGTAAGCTCCTTTACAGGCTTGTTATCATCCACTGCAAATTCTAGTCCCTCTTCATCGGAATTATTTTGTTCTTCTTCACCTTCACCTTGGGGTTCCTCAACGTTTTCAGGTTTATTATCATCTTCCCCATCATCATCCCCGAAAAGATCATCCATCTCCTCTTCTCCCCCTTCTTCCTTACCGCTATTTTGTTCCCCTTCGTCATTTTTCTCTTCATTATCTGGCTGTTCCTCTATATTATCGTCATTGTTATTCTTTTCAGTCTGTAATTGAGCATCATCTTCCTCGTCCTCGGAATCTATTATACGCTTCACTCTTCTCGGTTCTTCAGCACTCATTTCGCAATCGAATCAGCAGTGAGCAAGAAGATAAATCCAGTGGTTCAATAGCAAAACTGATAAAATGTGAAGGTGATTTCATCAACTTCCCAATGAGTTTACCGTTTGTGAGTAGTGAACGATCTGATTTAATAGGAAATAATATTTTTCGCGGAGAGCCAAAACCAGGGTAAATATCGCGACATAATACATGATAGACATTATTGAGCTTCTACGAGACTTTTCAGTCCAATTTAAGGGGTCGAAGCTGGCTGATTCAATGATAGTTGGTTGGGAGTTACTCCTCCGTTGAATATAATAACTATAGGTGATTTCGATCCTCATTTTTTTCTTGAAATCTACTTTGGAATCGAGCGTTTTTTGAATCCATATTTTTGTGCCAACTACACAAAAACGTTATCGAACCAAGTTGTTAATTCAGATTCAACAGGCTGTGCTGAATTAATTGAGATTGAAACTCATATTTCATCGTATGAGCAGTACTCATAATTAGCACTCTCTATAATTTTCAAAAGATACACAATTGCCTACTGAGATCTTGCAATCCAATCTCAAAGACATTATCCTAATCCAAATCTCATTGCCTCCATGTTTGACAGATTCAAGAAATTCGCCCAAAGGCAGACAGTAACTAACGAAGCCGAACAACATGCCATCACATTTGACAAGGGATATCGCTCTTGCGTTTATTTTCCGAGCTGGTCTATGTATCAAGGTCATTACCCAAATCAGATTCAACTTGATAATGTGACAAACATATTTTATGCTTTTTTCAACATCGACCCAGATACGGGAACAATTGTTATAAGTGATTCATGGGGTGATATAGAATGTCCATTAGATAGCAATTATAGCCCAGATCAGAAAGTTAATGGCTTGTTGGCAAGGTGTTTCGAGATTAAGAAGTATAATAGAAATATCAAAGTATCAATGTCAATAGGTGGCTGGTCTTATAGTGATAATTTCAAAAGAGGTGTTGATTCGGATACAAAAGTGAAGACCTTCGTTAAATCAGCTATTCAATTCATGACTGAATATGGATTTGACGGTGTTGATTTGGATTGGGAATATCCTCAAAATAGAGATGAAGGTGCTAAATATTTACAAATAGTGAAAGCTTTGAAGGAAGAATTTCTAGCGTTTGAACAAAACAATGGCATGCTCCAAGACTCTTTATTGTTATCAATTGCGGCTCCAGCGATATCTGAGCATTTGGATCGGTTTGATGTGGTGGAAATGGATGGTCATCTTTCATTTTGGAATTTGATGACTTATGATTTTGCAGGTTCCTGGTCTGAAAAGACTGGTTATCATTGCAATCACTTCAAAACAGGAAATGATGAGCTAGCTGCCGATGACACTGTCCAATACTTCTTATCTAAGGGGATTGCATCATCCAAGTTGAACTTGGGAATCCCCCTATATGGACGCTCATTCACTAACACCGAAGGCTACGGCCATGCTTTTCATGGCGTTGGCCAGGGATCAGATGGACAAGAAGGTTTTTGGAGTTACAAAAAGTTGCCAATCAATGGTACACAAGAGAGGTATGATCCGAAGGCTGTTGTTGCCTATAATTATGACTCAACCTCACAGACTTTTGTTTCGTATGAAAACACTAAATCCATCACTGAGAAGGCTAAATATGTGAAACAGAATGGGTTAGGTGGATGTATGTTTTGGGAGTCTAGTACTGATAAGTACGAGCCAAAGGATCAATCGTTGGTTGATGTTTATGTCAAGAACATTAGCGGAAAGCTAGAGAAGTCAAGTAATAACATTGATTGTTACGGGTCCAGTAAATACTTGAAAGACAACTCCTTAGTTTGATATAGCCCAGCTTACAGCGATCTCTATTGAAAATTATACGACGCTTTTGTTGATATATATTCATATCAGCTGTAAATTATTCGATTTGAACAACCTCCAAGAACTATTTGAAGAACAGAGCTTTTAAAAAAAAAATCTCTCCACACAACATTTAAAGATGATTGAATGCAGAAACAATATCTATAGGATTGAATCCATTTTGGAGAAAACAGATAAAACACCAGCAACAACTTCAAGTTGTAAATCGAACCCTGGATTTTTTTCTAATTCGTCATTGATTTCACTCACGAGATTGATTCCTAAACCTAGAGCACTGGCTTGAGGCTGGAATGGGAATTGTGAAAATTGGTTCAAGAGCTCATCAGCTCTGGCAAATGCACGATCACGTTGATCATAACCTAAAGTGACCAAGACATTTTCTAAAACATTAGCAGCATAAGCACCGGCAACTAATGAAATCGAACGTAAGTATTTATATCTGATGTTTTCTGGGAATAGTTGTGATCCTGGTAGTTGTATAGTTCTGGAGGCTAGTAATGAAAGAACTCTTTTAACAATTGAATCTTTTGAGCTTGAATCTGCTAATGGATGTGTTGGCATATCAAACAATAAAAAGTTTTTACGTTCAGTTCTCAAAATACCTTTATCGACTAAACCTTTTGCTAATCTTTCACGCACTTGCTTCAATTGGTAGTTGATTTTCAATAAGTTCCAAGTTTCACCACTCAATAAATCTATCCAACTAGCAATACTTAAATTATTCGGATCGCTCTTCATTAGTGTTATGGTTTCATCTAATAACACTTCTCCTGTTTTTTTGTCATCAATAACTTGTATCAATCTCTCAGATAACTCAAATCTTCTTCTAGCTGGATCATTGACGATGGCGATCTTACCTCTGAATGCCAATTCTAACAAGATACAACCACGCAAGGCATAAGAGATATTATCATTCCAAAAGGACAAATATCCTTCTTTATCTTTGATACCCATCAGTAAAACTTCCTCCATCAAGGTCAATTTTGGTTCATTTCTTTCCTCGTTTTTCAAAGCATTGTCTTGTGGATCATATCCAACTTTATGGTTAGATTCTTCTTCAAATGATGTTCTTTCAGATTCAGTTGGCTCTGCTGAGACGCCTCTTCCACCTCTGCGACGTTGTAAACCAGACATTTCAGTTTACTTCTATCAATTATATGTGTTTTATAGGTGTCTGTTTTGGAAATAAAGCTCTATTTCAATATTTTATGACTTGTGGGTTTAAAATATATGTTCAATTTGTCCAGCAAGGAGGAAATAATAATAAAAACACCACGGGAAAATGAGCTCTAGCAGATATCGGGAAGCGATTAGCAAAGTGTTGGCAGTTCGACGAGTCACTTAACTTAGCACCGTGTCCAATTGGAGGGATGTTCGATCAATCAAGATGGGAGATCTGATGGTTATGCGACAGATTAGATACACAATGGATTCTTTTGGAAGACGTGGTGAAGCTTTCAAATTTCGGTTTTCTGTTTTTTTCAGATTATTTTTTTGAGCGTCGGGCCACATCGTAGTAAATCTTTCTACATCGAATTGTATATATAGTGACTTTTAATTAAATAAACATACTTGTTCTTATGACTGGTTGTTGAGTACTCTGCACAATGGCTCAACCTCGTCCTCATGTCCCTCTTTGACATAGCCCAAGAAATATGGCGTAGCTGTGTTGCCGGGCTCAAAATTGAACACTTCAGAATTTGGCACCTCTGAAACAATCTCATCGTTGTACTTTCTGAACATCTTGTGCTTCTTGTCTTTGATATAGATCCAATAGTGACCATAGCTTGCTTCACCTCGATGGATAAAGATGGCAAAAATACTGTAACCATGTTTTTGGAAACTATCAAAATGATGATCAATTTTTTGTTCAAGATCAGCCGTTTTCTGGAAAATCGTCATCAATTCTTCATCAATCTTTTTGACTTGTTTTTCCAAAACTTCAATGGTTTCAAGCTTCCCAATCTCCAAATTTTTCAACCAATCTTTAGTTGATATTAAAGAGTCTCTATACGTGACACCTTGCGCATTCTTGGATAATAATTTGTCTTTTCTACTTTGCATGGTATCAATTTCCTTCTTCCAATCCTCAACTTCTTGTCTTCTGTCAACAATTTCTTTATCGTCAGTCTCCAAGTATCTATCCATATATATGGTTTCTGGAAATGGTAATGGTTCAATACTCTTGAATACACGTTGTTGTTCTTTGTCGTAATACACTCTTTGAATCTGAACCTGTAAAACAAGTGGTAATTTTGTTATTCTATCAGTTCTGTAATAGACTTCATTATCAACCTCAACCTTCTCACCCATATATGCCTTATCAAAAGCGTCATAAATGTTTCTTGGTTTATCAGTAATATTGACGAAAAGGTTTGAGAATCTATCTGGCTTAGTTCTGATCTTTGAAGGGTCAATCAGTGAAACCAAACGTTGAAGCGATTTCCCAAAAAATAAGTCTTTGACCAAATCTTGTTGCTCACTATCGTCATCAAACCCGGTAGGTTCCAAAGCACCCTCAATTTGTGACAACACATTACCAATACACTCAGTAACATCTTGTTGTCTACCAATTTCATAAGCAGTTTCCATATCACCTTGGGAAATTTTGGCAGCTTTGGTACCTGTTTCAAATTCGATTGGCTGAGAATTCTCATTGTCAACATCCTCAATAAATTGATCAGCATCACCGTCAACATCCTTATCCTTTTCAGCTTCTAGTTTAGTATCTTCATCCCCGGCATTGTCGTCAAGCATTATGATGTCCTCGTCGTCTGCTTTTTTGTCTGGCTCTTCACCTTCACTCAGATCGATTAGATCAAAGTCAGTATCTTTGGAAGAGGTTTTGTCTTCAACTTGATCCACGGTGGATGTTGATTCAACAAAGATTGCATCATCTTGATCATTACCGCTCCCAGAAGAAGATGGATTTTTGATAACTTTTTCAAACTCAACTTTATCTTGAACGGATGAAAAAGCTAGGAATGCAAGTTCTTTAGTTGGTGTTATACATCTTTTATCCGAATGTATCTGTTCATTGAACAAGTCCCTCAATTGATAGACAAACTGAAACGATCTCTCTACTTCATCATTCCCAATCAGTCTTCCGCCAATTCTTCTATCTTTATGAACAGACTCACCCTTGAAAATATCATGAAATTCAAGTATAGCATCTCGTAGTGGTCTGATCGAAAAGTAGTATTGGAGTAAAGAGTTCAAGTAACATGTGTTACCAATGTTATTCAACCCGACAGGCCAGTTTTCAGCAGGAAGTGAGTTATGATCAATGAGTCCCGTTTTCAAAAATGAAAGAATCAGCTTGCTATTTTTGTAGTTAGCAATAGATCTAAGTGCATTTCTAGCACTTTTGATCTCTCTGTCACCAACTTGGAAAATAGTAATGACTTGAAAATCATTTGCCATTTCGTCAACACCAAGGTATTCACATGCACTTTTATAATCAATTGGGTCGTAAATGTCTGGGTTTTCAGTCTCAATTTGGTCCAACAAGATAAAACTTTTACGCTCAGAGGCAACAGTGAGTAGAGCCCTATCAACCAATTGGGATTCACTTGGAGAATCAACTTTTTTCACAATAGCAGCAGTGGAGACAACATCATCATCAACGGTTGAATCAATGTTTAAAATATCATAAGCTTGGTTCAAAGGTAACGGTTCATAGGTCAAATAGCGTCCCAAGGAGGCGCTTTTCCTTTGTGATGCCAATAAAATCAAAGAATTTCTAAGCTTACCATCCAGCGGATGAAGAGAAACTTCATTTTTATACATTGTCAAAAGCATCTCATCACTAATTTGAGCAGCTTGTACAGGATCGATACCGAGTGCTTTATAGGCATCATCTATATCATTCTGACCAATGACGTCCATTGAAACCAATTTAGAGATGAATGTGCTGAGTTTCAGAGTCTTTCTTTTAGAGTTTATGCTCTTTATAGAATCAAAATATATTGGAGTGTTATCAGGATCAGATGCAACAGTAGCTTCATAACAGCTTATTATGAGATCATCATCAAAGAATGGATATGCTGAAAGGTTGATATAATTTTCATCTTTGCTAAATTCATGACGATTTAATGAGCTAAGATCATCCAATTCGTGGAAAACGTTATTGAGAGAATTGGTGAATTCAAAGATCTTGAACGGATTCTCTTGACCGCCTGAATATGCTTTTTTACCCAACAGCATAATTTCCAAGATCTTTCTGGTGTAAGATTCTCTTATTATTATTGATTGTCTATCGTTCATATCTGAGATATGTGGAGGGCTGAATTCATCATCTTCCATGTGAAATTGTAATCTCTTAATCAAAATGTTTGGATTTATATGCGAGTTTAGACTTTTGTTTTCTTTTGGGATGGTTCTATGCTGCTGGTCTGACTTCAGCATTAATGGTCCTCTGATAGCCTTGAATAAAGTATTTAAGCATTGAGAAGGAGGTGGAATGTTCTGACTTAGATCAGGATATCTCTCTAGTGCCTTAGTATACCTGACATTTATAGGACCCATTTCATAGTCATGTAAGTCATCATGATCAAATTCTGGTTCAGATATTTCAATTCTAACAATTCTATTGGATAAACGACAAACGTAGTTTGCTTCATCCACAATCTTTGGCAATGCTGATTTCGCCTTCTCATGATCAGTATCATATGAAGATCTTGCAGATATCAAATCAATAGCATCGTTTTCATTCAACTCTTGAACCAAATGGAATTCATGTTTTGGAAGTTTGATACGTTCAGTGACACCTTTTTTCTTAATCAAGATTTTGGCATGATAAACCTTAGTTCTTGACAATGATGGTTCATTTGTACTATATATCAATGCTCTTATTACGATGATTTTATCTTCATCAGGTTCAGTTCGGGATGCATAATGTTGTATAGGTTGAACAAATTCAGTATTTTGATTTAAAAAATATAGTTCATAAGGATTGTATTTATTTTCAGCAATCCTGGATGCATAGGTGATTGGTTTTGCCCGTAATATTCCGTTTCCTTCATTGAGTATAAACAAAAGATCAGCTTTGATGTCATCCAATATTCTGTTTGAGGTTTTAAAGGTATTCTGTTGGATGTTGAGATATAGTCCAAATTGTTCCTCATCATCAGCTTCCTCCGCCAAATCATCTAGAACATCATCATCATCATCCTCATTCATATAATCTAGATGACCATCTTCAATTGTGGGTTGCAAGTTATCATAATCACTAGCATTGAAACCGAGTTGCTTTGAGGTATCAATCGTTATAGCGTCCGGAGTGGCTGCAGTATGACTTTGATCAAATGGAACCTGGACAGTTTTGATATCATCATTCAAGTATTCTTGATGCTGTTGATATTGGTTATCCTGCTCGCTCATATTCTGAAGCACTCCACAAAGATGTAACGATTGCCTTTATAGAGACAGTAATGAGAGTTTGGACCAATTGCTATGCAAAAGCTTATACTATATCTATAAGAACACAAACTTGGTAATAATAACGTAACCTGTCAATTTGGAAATCAGCTAATGAAGGACAATTAGTGATGCAAAGTTGTTCTGTTTGTCTATGAATCACCAAGAGCAGCAGAGTTTCCAATAAGTCTATCTTCGTTAGATATCTAATATGATAGATTGTATTAATCTTTTTGATTGTTTGAAGATTTTGGCCATGAGATTGCCATCAGTTTAAAAAATCCCCCTAAGCTTCAGATTTCAGATTTTTTTTTGGCCACGGGCCACTACTTCAACACTATTGAAAAAAAGTTCACCTTTGAAGATATGAAGCATTCCATCTCAAAGTCCATTGCACTATATTTGATCTTTGTTTATAGAAAATGTTTGGTTTTGGTGGAAGCAAGGATCCCTCACCGGATGCTTTACCCAAGCAAGACGTTTCCAACATCCCTGAACCGATAGTTCAATCTCAAAATCCACCTGCATCTTCGGCAGGTACTCCAGCAGGCCCACCACAGATTGACTTCCAGAAGATATCACAGGCAGATGGGATCCAGGGAATGGCTAGTAATATATTCGAACAAGTGATTGTTGGAAACCCATATTTCGCCGCTGGTGGTGGTCTTATGCTTTTGGGTACATCGTTAGCACTTGCTCGTCAAGGGATCATTAGAGCTTCGGGTTTTGTATATCGTCAGTTGTTGGTTGATTTGGAGATCCCATCTAAGGACAAGTCCTATCTGTGGTTTTTAGAATGGATGTCCCAGTATAAGAATAGAAGCTCGAGGCATTTAAGTGTGGAGACTAATTTCATTCAACATGATAATGGGGCTGTTACTACTAAATTTTCATTGGTCCCAGGTCCTGGAAATCATTTAATCAGATACCAAGGTGCTTATATGTTGGTTAAAAGAGAAAGATCAGGAAAATTATTAGATATGACAAACGGTGCACCTTTTGAAACTGTTACATTAACCACATTATATAGAGATCGTGGATTGTTTTCTAAAATGCTTGGTGAGGCAAAGACAATGGCATTGAAAGCTCAAGAAGGTAAAACTGTTATTTATACCTCTTGGGGTCCAGAATGGCGTCCCTTTGGTCAACCGAAGAAGAAAAGAATGGTGGGGTCTGTTATTTTGGATGATGGTATTAAAGAAGGTATCATTAATGATGTTCAAGATTTTTTACAAAGCGGGAAATGGTACTTTGATAGAGGTATCCCATACAGACGTGGCTATTTACTTTACGGGCCTCCTGGATCTGGTAAAACAAGTTTCATACAAGCATTAGCTGGTGAATTGGACTACAATATTTGTATCTTGAACTTGTCGGAAGCTAATTTAACAGATGATAGATTGAACCATTTGATGAATCATATTCCTGAAAGATCATTACTCTTATTAGAGGATATTGACGCAGCATTCAACTTGAGAGACCAGACCGACGCTAGTGGGTTCAAATCAGGGGTGACATTTAGTGGGTTATTGAATGCATTAGACGGTGTTGCCTCATCAGAAGAAACAATCACGTTCATGACTACAAATCATCCAGAAAAATTAGATCCAGCAATTTTAAGACCTGGTAGAGTTGATTATAGAGTTTTTGTTGGTGATGCTACTCCACACCAAATTGAGAAAATGTTTTTGAGATTTTATGAAAATGAAGAAGTCAAAGCTAAAGATTTTGTCAAGAGAGCTGTTGCTTTAAATGTACCAATTAGTACAGCTCAATTACAAGGGTTATTTGTCTATAACAAGAATGATCCAGAAGGTGCTTTAGCAATGGTTGAAACTCTACAAACACCAAACCATGTGTTTTGAGTCGCCCGTACATATTCAAATACCCCATAGTCTGCTGTGATTGATATAGATAAACAGCCATAGACAATGGTATGAACTAATGATAATGAATTTCAAATTCTACACTATTTTTGCTGTAGGATAGCTCGTGTCACATGATGACTAGCACCCTCGGACCCTCGAGTCTGCGCTAAAATCTGGGGAATGTCGTTACTCGCCGGATTTTACTTTCGTTTTTGTCACAGTCTTTTTTTTTTGCGGGTGGACAGGACATGAGTGTTTGTGGACGGAAAAACAGTCAAGATTGTCAACAATAGGGAGAAAGTGGCGAGTTAGCAGGTGTAGATTGATCGGTGGTCGTGTAAGGGAAAAACTGGTTTCCATGCTCAGTTGACTTTGAAGAACAGTATAGGCAGGGTCCAAAAGACACAGTTCCAAGAATTACTGTTAAAAAATATAGTCATTTGCTGAGCTTTCAGGTCTTAACCCGCAATCCAAAAGCTTAGCAGGAAGCTGCCTCCATGATGATCCCAATAATATTTCACTGTGTATATGAAAAACAAAATTGTCCTTGTGATCCCCTAAAATACCAGCCAATTGGAGATTTAGGTGACTACTGGTTTCTTTTGGCACATGTCCAGACATCTGCGTTTCTACTTTTTTCCGGGAGACAAAGGCGCCGCACTATTCGAATTTAGGCAGTCAGACAGTTTTGTAAAGAAAAAGTCATGAGACGAGAGCACCTTCTTCTCCTTAACTATATTTCTGCAAAATATAATATTAATTGTTTGAAAGTTTTCTTCAATTGCGAGGAAACATTCGTGATCAATGTGCCCAGCAGTTACTTTACTTTGGCTTTTGTGTGGAGTATTGTTACTACGCAAGCGGCCTCATGACATGCGAGTGGAAGGATGAAGACTAATTTGATGTCATCTCGTGGTGTGTTGCTGTTGGTTGATCGTTCTCCGACGTGGTAGCTTTGGATCAATTGTAACAGTAAATGTCGTTCACTGAAAATCATTCTCCATATTTCATGAATTTCACTGACCTGGCACTTGTATATAGAATACTTTTTAAGAACTTCAAAGACCAATGGAACTGTATAGTTTACCCATAGAGCATGATACACAATGTGACTGCGTTTAATTAGCAAAGTTACTGAAGTTTATTATCTTTTCATATATGAATCAATCTAAAAACCTAATGATTGCTGGAAGATCTTCTAAATGAGGTCTCGGACTCACAATTAACAACCATCGCACCAATCACATATACTAAACATTCTTTAGATAATCAAGAACCTCGACCTCAATTGCTTTATCCAAATTTTTTAGCCTAACCTTTTACATGGAGAAAGGCCCTCTAAGCGCTTATACCTTATCCAGATGTCCCGGCTATTGTCCTGTCCCCCCACAACGCAGGGCGGACACGAGACGCCGCAAGGTTTCTCCGAGACAAATATCGGAAAAAAAATAGGCAGGCCGCAGGCATCTCCAGAGCTCTCCAAAAAGCTGGTGACATTGGATGGTCATTTCCGAGCATTGTTGAGGAAGAAGCTGATGGCACTGACAAGATAATATATGGCTCTTCGATAGAGAATGCAGCAAGCTCTTGGATGCATATCTCACTTTCTTGTGCACATACACATTGGCCCTCTTTAATACAACTGTATTATCCATTGTCTTAATATCTCGTAATGTATTTGTCCGTGTCCCGTTTTAGCCCAGGAAAACTTCCCCAAATTCTCATGCGCCCCGAGAAACTTTAAATCTGCAAATCAGAAAATCAGAAAAAGTTGAGAAATCCAGAAATTTAGAAATCCCATTCAACTTTTATAAAAATCTTCCGTTTTCATCTTTTCAGCTTTTCCTTCCCGTTCCATAGAGACTTTGAGCTATTATCAATAACAAATACGGACTAAAGATTAAGCACACCTTGTACTGGATCCAACAGTGACTACTACCGAGAATAGATACCAGAGCGTTGTTCCCCCTTATAAAGATACACCAGGAGCCAACGAAAAGTCTAGATCTCTACATTGTCCTGGAAAAACTATCTAAGTACCATTGAAGTTTCTACCCCCTTTAATCAAGAACGCGTGGAATAGAGAACAAGGAGTAGAACAACAATAAAACCACATTATAAGGCACGATGTATGTGTCACCTGTGCTATCTAAGAATACAGCACAGACTCCAAAAGAGTACACAAATAGAGCCAGAGATGAAATTAAAAAGAAGTTGAATTTAAATCTGAAGAACAATCAACCCGCTCAACTAAGGCATGGCTCGTCTCCTTTGAAGTTTGTTGCCAACGCAAGCGACTCCCCTTTATCCAAGACCAGCTCTTCTGAAAGCTTGGAGTATCAACTACCAATGGGATTAAACCATGAGCAAACAATACCACAACAGAAGGAAAATAAACCGAAATCAAAATTGTTTGGATTATCCAAATTAAGACACCTAAGTAACAATTCATCTTCATCAAGTTTATCCAAATCATCATCACCTCCCTCGCATTCCCCATCGTCATCACAACATGCATCTCCATTATCCACACCAAGAACTTCACAACAACAACTGGTGCAAGATGAAGATGTTGAAATGGAAGATAATCAAGAGACTTTCCAGTCAATGCCTGAACTACATCCAGTTCCATCAATATCTTCGTCTTTTTCATCCGCCCAATCATCAATATCATCGGCACCTTCAACCACGTCTTCTCGCATGACCCAATCAGATTCCTTATTCTCCACAAATACACATCAAACTCAAGCCACTGAACTTACTCAATATTCTACCCAACCTTCCCTATATACCCAGAATGAACATTATCAACAGCCTGGTGATCGTGTTATCATAACATTGCAAGATGCACTACCTCATAATTTCCAGGACATGTATGCTCCTGAACTATTGGCTGATCCGTCTCTTTTAATTGATGGTCGTCCTATGTTTACCAAAAGAGCCTTATTGGACTGGGATTTAAATGATATACGATCACTTTTGATTGTGGACAAGGTGAAGGAAGATTGGAACGATCAACTACCAATTATAGTGTCACCTCCAGGATTTAAATTTGAATACTTGCCATTAGATGCCGATGATGACAGTATAATTCGTGTTCTGGTTGAAAGTGACATTTACAAAGAGGCCAAGTTTGATGAACAGTTCAGAATTCAAACAGCGAAGTATACTTTAAACGCAGCAAGATCAAGACATGCAATGTTCTTACAAAATTCAGGTATCCCTGTTTTCTATAACAATAGATTGTCTAAACCTGAATGGAGAAATGTCATTGAAAATTTCTTGTTGAATTTGGCTGTTGAGGCACAATGTCGTTACGATTTCAAAAAATCATGTCATGATTATAAAAAATCGAAAAGAAATCAAGCCAATGGTGTTTCATCAAATTCATCATCATCTTCAAGTGTTTCTTCAAGTTCAGGTAACGGAGGAAACTCATTATTAAGAAAAGCCATTCTAAACGATGTACAAAGCTCAAAAATCTTGAATATTAATAATATCCCAATCAAATTGACTAAAGAAGATAAGGCAAGATTATGGACTCAGGTGCAAGCCAAGGTTTATAAAAGAATTGGATTGGACTGGACACCTGATTCACTTTAATGCCAATTGGCGCTTTCCTTAACCAAGACGTATGCCTTGTCTTCTCAACTTTATTTATTACAACAATATTCAAGTTTCAATCAATTATCTTTAATAATTATTTATGTGTTACGGATTAACCAAAAGGCGGTTTTTATATCAATATTATATGTGTTATATAGACGAATTCAAGAATTTTCAAGTTTCTATCAACAATTGTAGTAATTCACCTACCCTTTTTGTTCGAATTGAAGATTTTAAAAAAAGAATTTGATATCCCACTCTTCATATATTCAGGAGCTTTGAATTTTTTTGTGAACTCCAACTTCAAATTACACTCTTCAACCAACATATTGAAATATTGATCCAATGAAGAATGTGTTGCATTTATCAACACTTTATTAGCAAATTCAGCTTCTGAATCTTTTGAAATGATTTCATTCATCAAGCATCCTTGTGAGTTCAAATCCTCATCAATCCAAGTATACCTAAACCTAACGATTTTTGAACAGTCTTGTCTATTTTCAAAATGCAAATCACGAACAAAATCAATCACTTTCCTTATAGAGTCACTGAGCATATCTATACTATCATCACTTTTAAAATCTATGAAAATTGTTCCCTTGAAGTTTTGAAGAAATGTCGATTGAACAGTCTCATCATAAGGATCTATATCGACATCTCTTCCCTGTGGTGTATATTTCCAATCATTTGACGTCAAGAGATTTGATATGAAAAAGCATGACTTGGAAGATCTTGAGATAATCGAAGAGTATGTCTCATTATACCCAATATCATTCGTCACTATAGCATAATGAGGTTGTAGTAGATTTTGGATCTCGGTAGAGGATGCCAAAAAGTTTCTAAAATCCTCAATATGTGGTTCCAAATAATGGGCCACATGCAAAAGTACTTCTATAGGCAGGTCACTTAACTTCATCTTTGCGTAGTATACTACTCAATATCATGTAGTTGGCTTTTGATTGAAAAAAGTGTGTATTTTATATTCAGGGTGGTATTTTTCCGGGGTAGATAAGACCATTTGGTTATATGCACTACTTGAAGTTTTTTTGTGAATAGTTGAGTGGTTAAAGGGAAGCTTTAAAGGATGATCAGGTGGGAATACTGGTACTAAGTCCATGCCGAAGAGACTCATCACATCTTGTATACTGAAAAGCTCAATTAACTGTCGAATACGTATGAACAAAACCTAACGGAACAATTAAATTCAACAGTAAGAGCTAGTAGGAGAATCACAAGCACAAAAAATAGCTCATAACGCATTTTTTGTACACGTTTGTAAGCTAATCATAGAAGATCAAGTAATAAAGATCCTCAATACCTTGGTAATCCTCCATCTTCTCTTCAATATTCTCAATCTCTACATAGATTCCTCTTCAGTATACAGCTGACTATATAAACAGGTGCAGAACACATTCGCGACATCACCCGGCAACTGAAATCTCGATTTTTTCAATTTCCACGAAAACAAAACATAAGCATAAATGGCTACTAATGAAAGACTAGAGATCGGATTCGATATATATTGAACTGGAACCAGAACATTTGAAATGACTGAAAAGAGGGAGACATCAGACGCTTCAGAGCTATTGTCATCTTTGACAATCAAGGCCGATACTAAGGAGCCAAAGATAGAGGAGGTCAAGGAGGTCAAGACCGAATCAGAACCAACAGAGCCTAAAGATGTCAAAAAAGATGATGAGGCAAAGAAGGAAGAAGTGAAGGAAGAAGTGAAGCAAGAAGTGAAGGAAGAAACCAAGGTAGAAGAAGCCAAACCAGAAGACGAATCCAACTTGATCAAATCTACATATGAAGTGAAGGTCAAATTAGCTGATCTTCAAGCCGATCCAAACTCACCATTATATTCCATCAAATCATTTGAAGAACTAGGTTTATCAAATGAGTTATTGAAAGGTTTATACGCAATGAAATATCAAAAACCATCTAAAATCCAAGAAAAAGCCCTACCCTTATTGATATCTAATCCTCCAAGAAACATGATTGGTCAATCTCAATCGGGTACTGGTAAAACTGCTGCATTTTCACTAACTATGCTTTCAAGAATTGATCCTTCCATAAATGCGGTACAAGCCATCTGTCTTGCTCCAGCTAGAGAATTAGCAAGACAAACACTGGATGTTGTTGAGACAATGGGTAAATACACTGGGATCACAACTCAATTGATTGTTCCAAATGTTGTGGAAAGAGGTGCTAAAATTAATGCTCAAATTCTTGTTGGTACTCCGGGGACATTATTAGATTTTATACGTCGTAAACAAATTGATACTTCGAGATTGAAAGTGTTTGTTTTGGACGAAGCTGATAACATGTTGGATCAACAAGGTTTAGGAGATCAATGTGTTCGTGTTAAGAAATTCTTACCAAAAACTGCTCAACTTGTTATATTCAGTGCTACATTCCCTGATCAAGTTAGAACTTATGCTGAAAAATTCGTTCCAAATGCAAATCAATTGACTTTAAAACAAGAAGAGTTGAATGTCGATGCTATTAAACAATTATATATGGATTGTGATAGTGAAGCTCATAAATTTGAAGTATTGAATGAACTATATGGATTATTAACAATTGGTTCTTCAATTATTTTCGTTGCAAGAAAAGACACAGCTAATGTTGTTTACAAAAAATTAAAAGATGAAGGTCATCAAGTTTCCATCCTCCATAGTGATTTAGAAACTTCAGAACGTGATAAATTAATTGATAACTTTAGATTTGGTCGTTCAAAAGTCCTAATCACAACCAATGTGTTAGCAAGAGGGATTGATATCCCAAGTGTTTCCATGGTGGTGAATTATGATATGCCAACAGATAGATCAGGTCAACCAGATCCTTCAACTTATCTACATAGAATTGGAAGAACTGGTAGATTTGGTAGAGTTGGTGTTGCAATTTCATTTGTTCATGATAAAAAATCTTATCAACAATTAATGGCTATTAGATCATATTTCGGTGATATCGAATTAACAAGAGTTCCAACTGATGATTGGGAAGAAGTTGAAAAAATTGTTAAAAAAGTGTTGAAATAAAATATATAGAAAAGTATAATACAAGCGTTAAACCAGTTTCGTTACCGCATCGGGTAGTCAAGCCGCATCCGGAAAACAGATGGGAAAATAGGACGTCTAATTTTTAGAACCGTAGCGAAAATCCAAAACAATAAATTCTCTACCTAGTTTTAGTATTCCACTCCATTCAAACCCCAAGAATAATATCTATATTCCAACAAAACTAAACACAATCACAACATGGTCGACTCTACTAAAGTGATCAACGTCATCATCGGTATGTCCCTGCTGCTTTCAACGTCCAATTTTTCATAACACAATCCCCATTGTGGAGTGAGAATAGAAGACCACCCACCTCCCATATAACCAGCATTACTAACATTCCAACCACAGCCATCATCTTACCACCATTAGCAGTCTTTTTAGCCAGAGGTGCTGGTAGAGATTTGATCATCAACATTGTTCTATGTAGTAAGTATACGTTTGTTTTTTGCTGCTTGAAAGTTTGGATTGGTTGTTATCATGGCGGGTTTTACCTACTTCTGCATTCCGTGAAGCTTTTATCTCCAAAATTTCTCATAATTGGGTGACAAATACTAACAATTACACTAGTCTTCATTTGGTTCCCAGCTATCTTACACGCTATATACATTGCCTTGACCACTAATTAAGGATAATTGACTAAAATTCTCAAATATACGGGGCTTATTCTTCCTCATCAATCTTTCAAAATGGTATTTCTCTCAAAGGTGTTGCCTTTTTATGAGAGCTTTATGCGATGAAGCCTTATATATACTCAATTATGGCTCATGATACTTTCTGGTTCTCCCCATTGGTGTTGTTGAGAGTGTTTTTCTATTACTATTCCTTTATTT
>JAJMFN010000434.1:0-18221 GCA_030574735.1 Hansenula sydowiorum
CTCGATGTAATTGTTATCTTCCATCCTCAGGACAGAACTATAGCAGCCATAAAATACCCCATATATGTTTCATGTGATAACTGGCCAAAGAATAGCAATTGGAAATATATTGAATCCGTACAGTAATCATCAATAGTCCTGAGGTTTTTGGTTTGGACTCAAAAGACACAGAACTTTCTTAAAAACCGACGAATAGGTAGTCATCGAGAAAGTACCCAACATTAACGATTATTCATCGGTTTATTCAATTGAACGTTGGTTTGCGATCCATCGAAGCTGGACAAGGCTGTTTGTGAAAATATTGTATGAAGTGGTCAAAATACCAATTTGGCTACCATCAGCAACTTCGAGCATCGATCTCTTTTTTGAGGATCCATTTGTGCTCATCAATTGGTTGGACTTTTACTTGAAATTGATCAAAGGACGACTAGAAGCCAAATTTCTATTGTGTATGAGGTTATAACTTGTCCTTTAAGGGCTTCTCAAGTATGAATAAGCTTGATGATCATTTAATTGAATGTCGTTCAGGCTGTGAACGCCTAGACCGTGAAAGCGATTGTGAGTTGTCCAAATTGTGAAGTTAGACCATTATTTCTGATAGCTTTCAAAACATAATCAAATTGATGATAAGCAAGAAACAATTATCAACCAAATGCTTTTTCATGATTTACCTCTTCGTGAGGGTTTTATACTTAGTTGCTTGTAACTAGCGAAGCCAGAACATTTTCCTCAAGTTTAGTAATAGAAAACACCTTCACTCGCTGAGCAACGCTTGAAAGAAGAATTGGATCTGGAGTCGGGATAACTTTATGCTGACAGACCCCTGAGTAAATAAATCTAGGTCATCTTTTGATTTGACACATTAAGGAAAGTTTCGCAGAATGATCCGAAAACCGAATGTTTATTGTTTCCTTCCCGATTCGACTTCAAATAACACAAACACGTATTTGCCAGAAGATAGCACCTGTCATTATCAAGAGTGATATAGTACTCAAGATAATATATGCTGTTGATGAGGGTCAATGGCAGCTAACTTATATAACTTATAGTTAAACCTTTAATAAGCTTACTTTGTTTACATAGAGGAAGTTTATCCGAAGGTACGAGGTAACTATCAAACCAGCCTGAGATATCCACGCATTAACAACAAAAAACGACAGAATATGCCACCTGAATTTCTGACAGGTGATAATGAAGAAAGATCCAATAGATGAGTAGTCTTCAATCTTGAAGTCATCGTAGATAGTGATGCTCACCGTTGTACCAAACCTATAAAACAAGCCCAGGGAACTCAGTATCAACGTTCCCTTGAATAGAATATAAGGGCCAGCGCTCTTTAATCATTTCAAGCAAACGATCTAACCCGTGGTTGTGTGATCTCTGATCATTTCAATAATGGAACAATTACTTGCCCAATTACTCCAGTTCATCAAGAACAGGATCCCCAATAGAATCCTATGTCAAAGAATCTTCAAATGTGTCGTCAACTCTACCATTGCACTGATCTTCTGTCTAGTTCCAGGGATCGTCTCCAAGCTTGGCAATGAACCGGCAATGTTACCTTTGATATCAGTGATGGTACATCCTGGTAGAAGATTTGGTACTATGATTGAAGCTACATCCTTATGTACTTCAGGGCTGTTATTAGGTAACGCCTACTCGCTGTTCGGTAGGTTTTTAGCACAGAAGGCACTAGGAGAGAAGGTGTACCTGACTGATAAGCTTCAGAGGGTGGAAAATTATCATAATTATGAAGCGGCACTTGCAATATTAGCTGTTTTTGAAATATTGATGTTGTTTTTTCACGGTTGGATGAGAAGTATATCTCATAAGTTTTTCGCTATGGTCTTTCCTTTGTTTTTGGTTGTTCATTTTACATTTATGGCGGATTTGAAATCAGGTCCAGGGACTATCTCTGAAAGTTTTACTGTTCCATTTTTCATTGGGATAGCTTTATCGCTGGGCTGTAATTTGTTTATATTCCCCGAGTTTGGATCATCATACCTAGGAAGATCAATGACAATCACGCTGAATGAACTTCAAGATACAATTGACTCAACTGTCCACTTTTTCATCTCAACAGGGAGTGACGATCCACTATATCACGGTCAGCCTCTTTCTTTAGCTGCTCTTACAAAGAAGAAAACATCATTAAGAAGTAAGTTGAACTCCACACAAGCCGTTCTACAAGAATGTATGTACGAGATCTCATATTCTTACCTTTCACCTGCACAAACAAAGAATGTCATTGAGCTTTTGAAATCTCAACTATCATATGTCAGCGCTTTGATCAACGCATCCCAGCTTGAGTTTTCCTTACTCAATGAAAAGGATGACAAAGAGAAATGTGATAGCCTTTTATTGACGGTCTTGGGCCGTGCTCGCTACCCAATCCACAACTTCCACAAAGTTATTTCAGAAAGCTTATATGTGATCAAATTAGCGTTGGCTTATTCTTATGATGCTAATTTGGAAATGGTGACTAAATCGTCATCTTTAGATATGAAAGACATTGATGTCAAATCTGTTGATTTTGATGAGCATATTAATTTATTGGCTAAAGCTATGGCAGATTTCGATATAACACTAAGAAATGAATTGCACAATTTGAATACAGAGTTTGGAGATTATCTTTCCCCAAACGATGACATGTTTTTGCTGTCGTCTTTCCTGATGAATTTGAAAGAAGTTGCCAACTCAGTTTGTAATGTCATGAAGGAAACCAAGCAAATATATGAATATCGTGGTCAACAAGAAAAGAAGGGTATTTTTGGAAGAAAGTTATGGTTTTCATTTTTAACATCAACAGATCAGCTCAAAGGATGGTTTGTTGCAAACAAGAATGATTTAGTCAATGCCAATGAAACCGCAAGCTTGAATGGTGATACACAATCAAAGATTTTCCTTGGCGATGAACCAAGAGCGAGTCGCAAATCCATCTCTAATGAAGAAAAAAAAAGTCAATTAGATCCACATTTTGAAATAAATATCAAAAGGGATAATCTTTTTGATAAGTTTGTTGTATGGGCTCTTCAATTTTATGAGAGCTTTAGACCACACTTTAAATTTGGTATTCAAATCACAATTGGTTTGATGGTTGCATCATTTCCAATGTTTATTCCAAAATCTAGGGAGTGGTATGTTGATATCAGAGGTACGTGGATTGGTTTCGTGTGTATCCTTGTTCTTGAGCCTGAAGTTGGAACTACATTTTTCGTTTTTTTCTTAAGAGGTGTTGGTGTTATTAGTGGTGCAGCTTGGGGGTATCTTTCGTATGTTTCTGCCATAAATCAAACGAATCCATACCTTGAGACTGTTGTTACAGTGTTCTATGCTATTCCGGGATACTATTACTTCTTAGGGACGCCTTACGTGAAGGCCGCTATCATTGGTATAATCTCTGTATATATTGTTTTGCTTGCAGCTGTTCTTCCCTCCGAAATCGGTGGTTCTATTCTGGTCAATTTTGGTAAAAGATGTCTCGCAATGATTTATGGTGGTACTGTTGCGTTGATTTGCCAACTACTCATCTTCCCAATCAAAGCTCGTGATGAACTTTTGGTGGAGGTTTCAGATGCGATAGGTATCATTGCCAAGCTACAGCTGATATACGCGGTTGGTCTTGATGGTGAAAAGTCCAAGTTGAGTATGACTGATGAAAGATACGAAAACTATAAAAAGCTATCCGCGATGGCTAAATCTGCTTTGACAAGAGCGGACGCTTACCGAGCAAGTGCTAAAAAAGAACCAAGACTGAAGGGAAATTACAAAGATGTTGAACGTGTCTTTTATGAAGTCATATTTATATTGAGAGAAATTTTGGATCGTATGGATAATATTGTTCTTTTGAGAAGAATTTATGGGTCAGCAATTATCGAAGAGTTCAATACTACAGTGTACCCTTACAGAAGACAATTAATAGCATCAATCAATAACATTCTACACGCTGTTCAATGCGCTTTAGTTACAAAAGCCCCTCTGCCTCAATATTTACCAAGTCCAAAGATTGCACAACAAAGACTGATTAAAAAAGTCAAAGAGATTGTTGAAGAAAAATACCCAGGTGTGAAAAAAGCGGCAGATCCTATAGAAACAGCAGAGGAGTATAGCGAGGATGATGAGGATGATGAGATATTTGTTCAGGTACGTGGTCCTAAAAGATCTATTCCAAATGTCCAGCATGAACATCTATTGAAAGAGAAGTTTTTAAGTTGGAATGCTTCAAGTGCAGCCACGGAGGAGGTTATTGAATATTTAGAAGAACTAATAGAGCTTACAAAAGTTCTCGTTGGTGTTCATGAATTCAAATATGGGTTCTTGAGTCGGTCTTTATATTCAGAATATGCGGCAAGAGCTGCTAGAGGTTTTAAAACAATGGTTGAAGCCAATCCACATGATGAGCCACGTCGCTCTGGATTTTCTGAGCCAAGAAATCAACATAGTGACGACGATGATGACATTGATAGTACGTCTTCAGTTGATGACGGTGATGTTAATCCGATTGCATTAGTCAATAGCGCAACCTCAAAATTCTCCAGAAAATCTATGGAAAGCTCAGGAACTGGTATATCAAATGGATTCCGTAAGCGTGTCTATTCTATTGGCTCTTGGGTTCGTGGTGATTTGGCAAAGACCAAGTCGTTAGGACAATACTCCGAAGGGGATAATGATATGGGTGATGATGAGGAAGAAATGCCTTTGGCATTAATGAGAGTTGTTAGTAAAAAAAGTACAATTGGTAAATAGGGAATTTGGTATAATTTATAGATTTTTAATTTTTAATAACGATGTCGCACTTGTAGTCTACAACAAAATAAAAATGCGAGATATCCATGAACATTAATCAATCTCTATCACTTCTGGACTTTGGACTTTAGGCTTAGGACTCTCGTGAGATTTATAATCTTTCCTCTTCTTACTTTGTCTCAACGATTGTCCCTGACCAGCAAATGCACTACTAGTATTTTCATTCTCTTTGTTTTCTTCATTTGGGACAGGAACGAGAGGAAACCCAAAAAACAATTGGCCATCAGGTAAAATTAGCGGAGCAGGCGGACCATCGAAATTTAGGTCCAAATCCTCTAATTTCTTCTTTATGTCTTTAGGTTTGGAAGCCTTTCCAGAAAGCTTTTGACCGTCGCCCTTGAATGTAGAAGTCTCTTTACTTGCGTTATGAGCCAACTCTTTATAATTGATTGATTTTGCCATTGTACCCAATGATCTTCCTGGAGTAGGCGTGGTAGAATTCCTTGATTTAGGAGTTGCAGTTTTGGAGTAGTCAGGCTCAACGTAACCAACTGGTGGAGCAAAATCTGTTTCTAAATCTGTTTCTATAACACAAACACTATTGAAGTCAGATTCTGGTTTCACCTCTAAAACCTTTATACCGTATATAGTATCATTGTAGTTTACTTCTATGATATCGTTGACACTCAATGTTGAGAACTTTCGTAGAACATTTTCTAATACCGCCTTTGGATCGGATATATCTAAAAAGTCCACCGACTGTGGTTCAATTTTGACAAATTTACCAAGAGGAACATCAGAGTTTGAGATTTTGATGATGGCACCTGGCTGTAGCTTCAAAGTGCTCATCATCCATTGAGGGAGATACACCCTACCTTCCTCAGCAACAAATTCCAATACACCAGAGTGTGTTTTCAACCCATTCTCTTCGTTCGAAAGCTCAAAAAGCATTGGATACCTTATATGGAGCATCGTGAGTCTATTAAGGGCACTTGGAGGAAGAAATATCTTACCACCATAATTAGCATCATCTTTTCTGGTGCCATCGGGCATCATTGCCACTGGGTAGCATCTGAAGAAGTCCTCAAAGTTCTGAGGCATATTAACAAATCCTCCAAATGATCCAGATTGGAATCCAAAGTTTCCGCCTCCACCAAAGTTTGAGAACTAGACATATGTTAGAGAGCTCAAATTTAATTGCAACTAAAGCCTGCCTTACTCACCATCTTGGCCGCTTTTTATGAATTGAGCTGTTTGTCTCTATTGTCTTCTTCTTTGTTTATCAGTTGAAATTGCCACTTTCATCAAAAATTGTGACAGCAAAGTTTTCGCGGAATCGCGAATGGAGTCTGCAAACACGACTTCAGGAAACTTGAAAATAAACAAAGAAACCGTGTAGCCAGAAATCCCAATCCCAGTCCCCATAATCCAGCATCTCAATTGGCCTTTTGAGGAGTGATATTCTTCGATAATGTCGTCCTATAATGGCGAAAACACTGAGCTTAACGCCTCCGACAGGTCTGGAGAAATTTCCGATGTAAACCTTGGAGACTTGGATATTCGTGCAATGATTGGAGAGGACGAGGAAGAAGAAGGGCAAGATGAGATCATGTTTTCCGAAGAAGATAGTGAGGATACAGAAGAGAGAGATGATGCTGAAATTGCTGCTGCATTCATGGACGACGATGATTCTGGTGGCTCTGAGGACGACGGAGAAGAAGCTTTTATGGACGCGATTAGAGCTGCCAACAACTTTAGAGCTAAGAAGCGAAATGATAAGAAAAGACCCAGAGCTAGACCACAAAGAGAATTAGATCCCGAAGTTATAATGATGCTTTCTAATGCCAATGAACTCTTCGTTGATGGGGAGTACGATGCTGCTGAGAAACAATTTGTTGAAATCATCAAGAAAGATCCAAAAAACTTCTCCGCTTATAAAACATTAGGTGAAATTTACGATCGTCAAGGATTGAAAAATAAAGCATGTAATGCTTGGTTTTTGGCTGCTCATATAAATCCATTAGATGGTGGTAACTGGGAAATCGTTGCTCGTGTAAGTAAAGAGTTGGGTCATCTTGCGCAAGCCATTTATTGTTATGGTAGAGCTATCAATGCTAAGCACAAAACATTTGAAGTATTTTATCAAAGAGCATTGCTTTACAGAGAAACTGGCCAGTTGAAAAGGTCTTTAGAAGCTTTTCAAAAACTACAAAAGAGTTATCCATCTGAGTCTGATGTTGTTCGTGAGCTAGCTTTGATCTATATTCAGCTCAACAGAGTGAACGATGCTATCGCCATGTATCTCAAAATATTTGAAAGAAATGTTGCAAAGAGAATGAGGGAAGATTCAGATGAACAGTCATTCGAGGATTCGGATGATGAAGAGCTCGAAAGCACATCGGATGGGTTTCCCTCTTTCAATTGGTCTATGTTAAACATTTTGGCCGAGTTGTTTGTCAAACAGAAAAACTATTCAATAGCGGTGAGAACCATCAAGCACATGGCTCGATGGATACAGAAAAGAGAGGACGAAGAATTCTGGGAAGATATGTCAGATGACTCAGAGTTTGATGAAAGAAGGTATGAAAATGCTAAGTTCGAAGCACTATCAGATGTTCTGAAGACAAGATCACATAAGCTACCGATAGATATCAGAGTTAAGCTAGGCTCTTTTAGATTGAGTTTGAATCAAGTCGAAGAAGCTTTGATACACTTTGGCTTTTTATTGAACGAAGACATTACAGAAATGGCTGACTTATATTCCGATGCTGGTACAAAATTAGAAGAAGCGCAGTTATTTGGTGATGCTGTTAAGTTCTATTTACCATTAAGCAAGCTCGAGGAGTTTTACATTCCAGAACTTTTCACATCACTAGGGAGATGTCTGACAGAACTTTCAAAGTACCAGGAAGCCAAAGATTATTATATATTTGCACAAGAATTAGACCCTGAAAATTTAGATATTCAATTGGCTCTGGTTGAAGTTCTATATTACTTGGAAGAGGTTGAGGAATCACAAAGACTTTTGGAATCTGTCGCAAGGAAAAGGAAAGAAGCTGAAAGTTTGATTGAAATTGATCCATCTTCGGACTCAATTGAAAGACATGATTTTCAAGACAATCTTGAATCGGATGGCAATGCTTTAATTCAAAACAATACAATTAGGGTACCTAAAAAGAATCACAAGCTTACAGAAACAGAAAAATTAGAAAGAGGTGAGAAAGTGAAGCGAAATGTTCTAGAAAAATTTCAAAGATTGAAAAGACTACACCAAGGGTTAGAAGATGGTGATAGGCTGGCTGCTACTGCCTGGATACAACTGGCCTCAGAACTAATTGAAATATTTTCCAACGTCAAGAACTTCTTTCCTAGAGATCGTACGAGGGTTTTCAAAGGTATTATCACTAAAACTAGAAACCTTAGAATGGATATCGACTCCAAAATTGAAAGAATTTCACAGTTATATCAAGGATTTAACTCAAAAACAGAAGAAAAAGTCGTTGTTACAGCCACGGAGGAATATAGAGGTCTCAAGTACAATGAATGGTTTGAGTTGTTTATGGAGTACTCTCTTGCTGTTGCTAGATACGAAAACCCTAACGATGCTAATAGTATAGTTGACAACGCCAAAAACGTCAATGTTTTTTATCAGGATAAAGAGCGTGATGAGATTATGAATTTGGTGAAACTTGCCATTGCGATAAAGACGGAAGATCATAGGGATATACTTCAATCCATTAGAATCATTCTTAATAGTTTCCAATTCAACAAAAAGGTGCTCAAATTGTTTCTATTATGCCAGCCCTCTGGTAAACTATGTACGGAAAATTTTATTTCAATCAATCATCAAAAATATTTCTTGAGACAAGTGAAGGCTTATGATTCATTAAATCAAAAAAGGTCAATCACAGGGATGGCAACTGTTACCAACAAAGATGTTGATACAAATGGTTGTGATAACACGTACTTGATGTATATTTATGCTTGCCTTCTTTTCACCAACAGAAGTTATGTTCCTAGTCTGGTTTATTTCACTAGAATCTACAAATCTTATAAAAATGAGCCAATCATTTGTTTATTATCAGGTCTAGCCCATGTTCATAGATCTATGCAAAGATCCTCTACAAACCGTCATCTAGAACTTCTACAAGGGTTGAAATATATTATGGAATACTTTGAGCTAAGAAGCTCGTCCAAATTTGGACGCTTAGAGGAACAAGAAGCTGTCTATAACTTGGGAAGAGTGTACCATTTACTAGGTTTGTTCTCTATTGCTGTTGAGTATTATGATAAAGTTTTGACCAGCTTCCATGATTTAGACTCTGAGCAAGATCTGAAAAGGCAAACTGCCTATAATTTGATACTGATATACAACCAAAGTGGGAACACACGTCTTTCAAATAAAATAATGGAAGAATATTTGACGATTTGATGAATTGATTTAATCCTTAATATAGAGAAATGACTAATGTATTATATAACATTCGCGAACTTTTTTGCTGTAGAGATTCTTGGGGCTGCGATTTGTATTAAGGGGATCTGGTGTCTTGAGGACAACTTTGTAGTAGATCAATCACAACAGAAACAAGCGTTTCTTTGAAGATAAGGCCATCGAGTAAATAAGTTATTGGTTCATTGGAAATCCTTATAGAAAAATGGCTCCCTCAATTTCGCTACAAGTAAGTTCAACTGTGGAGTATTTTATGTCGCAGAACAATAAACTGATATCTCATACCAGGGAAGGTTGAAAGTCTCATTGAAGATGGCTATTAGTAAACTTAGATTTACACAAACAAAGAAGCTGGCATTGGCCAAACAGCAGAGAAGACAAGTAAGTGCTCTTTTCGTGCTAACAAGACGAAACAATTACTAACTTTGAAAAGATGGCAGAATTGTTATCACAAGGTAAGGAGGAAAGTGCGAGAATAAGAGTGGAGAATATTGTTCGTGAGGATATCTATGTGGAATTACTAGAAATGTTAGAGCTCTATTGTGAACTGTTACTTGCAAGAATCGGACTATTAGACAGGAAGGAGTGTGATCCGGGTCTTGAGGAAGCTGTGAAAACAATTATATATTCTGCACCACATACAGATTTGAAAGAAATCAACTCTGTTAAAGATATATTAATCCATAAGTTTGGGCCAGAATTTTCTCGGTCTGCCGTTGATAATGAAGATAATGTGATTCCTGAAAAGATAACAAGAAGAACAGCTGTTGAAGCACCATCCACAGAACTGGTGTCTTTATACCTTAAAGAAATTGCCAAAGCCTATGAAGTCCCATTTAGTGAACTAGATGATGAGATGGAAGAGTACGACGCTGAAGAAGACGAGGACGAACACGATGACGATGGGAATGATGGTGGTAAACCAATCCTATTAGAAGAGCCGTTAGAAGATTATCCAGAAGAAAGATTATCAACCCCAAGGAAATTTTCAGCTGCTAGTTTGCCCAACCCTAACGAGGCAAAGAAATCTCCAATATCAGTGCGACCACCACATAAATCAAGTGATAATCCAAAACCTACAGTGAAGATTCCTGATGATTTACAGAAAAACGTCAGTAAGAAAAAACGTCCTAGTGATGTGGGGGTAAAAGCCTCGTCAAAGGAAAACGATGATTTGGATGCCCTACGCAAAAGGTTTGAGGCATTGAAAAGATGAAGAGATAGAGTGTTTATATACAAACAGATTTCAATCCTTGTTGTAGAATTATGGATCCATAAGAAATCTCATGATAGTAGGTACAGAGTCGCGCGATAAGCTCCAGAAAAACAAAAATCGAGGAATTCCTACATCGACACGCTTAAACTAACCGAATATCAAATCACTGCTATGGTAAGAGAAAGATGCAAATAGACCGTGTGTACCTATCCTTCTGGATCTTTGGACTGATCAATAACGTCATCTACGTTGTGATCTTATCTTCGGCTGTTGACTTGGTTGGGCCTTTGGTCCCCAAAGCTACTGTTCTTTTAGCTGATATATTACCAGCTTTTATCATCAAATCAACAGCACCATTTTACATTCATTTGATTGCTTACCCAAAGAGAATAGTTTTGCTTATTCTCCTGAGTTGCTCAGGTATGCTTTTAGTAACATTTGGTGCATTACCCCTCAAGATTGTTGGAATCGTTCTTGCATCCTCAAGTTCAGGTTTAGGAGAAGTAACATTCCTACAATTGACACATTTTTATGGAGAGACCGGCTTGAATGGATGGAGTTCTGGTACAGGGGGTGCAGGCTTAGTTGGAAGTGGTGCTTATTTATTACTAACTACAATCTTTGGTATAAGCGTGCAAACTTCATTATTATTGTTTAGCATTTTCCCATTTGGATTTTTATATTATTATAGATTACCAGTTATCAATACTTATGAATCGATTGAAGAATCCCCAGACAGTGATATTGAGCATCAGACCACTCCAGTTGCAGTTGAATTGACCAAACATTTTGCCCACACGCTAGCGAAGTTGAAGAAACTTGTTGTCCCGTTCATGATCCCCTTATCAACTGTGTACCTCTCTGAATATCTGATCAATCAATCAGTTGCACCGACATTACTATTCCCGCTTGAAGAGCTACCATTCTCTGCATTTAGAGACGTTTATGTCACATATGGAGCTCTTTATCAGTTGGGAGTCTTTATCTCCCGTTCCTCAGCAGCATTTGTGAGAGTGAGAAACCTGTATATCCCATCTGTGTTACAATCAATCAATTTGGGGATTCTGATTCTTCAGTCACTATATTACTTTATCCCAACTGTTTATATCATCATGTTGATTGTCTTCTATGAAGGTTTATTAGGCGGGGCTGCTTACGTCAATACTTTCATGCTTATCATTGACACAGTCCCAAGTGTTGATCGTGAATTTTCACTCGGTGCAACCTCTATGAGTGATTCGGGAGGGATCGTTGTTTCAGCATTGATCGGTCTTTGGTTAGAACCAAAGTTGTGTAATTACCAAGTGGATCATGGAAAAGAATGGTGTAAGCTTCATTAGAATTTTCATTTCTTCATTTTTTTCGAAGTGACACCCAAGGCGTTGATTTTTCTTTTCAAAACGACCTTCTTTGGCAGTTCAGGTGCTTTTGTGAATAAAGGCTGTTCATAATCATCAGAATCAGAATCAGAATCCGAGTTGGGAGCTGAGTTTGAGTTGGTGTCTTTGTGATTTAAATCGTCATTGGTTTGATTTTTATTTATAACCATAACTGCATCACTATTTTTATCCTTTGATGTAGTGACAGGTTCAATTTCAGGACTTTTCGATTTTGTGTTTCTGATAAATGCTTCTTCAGCAAGACGTTCATCCTCGGCTTCCTCATTTCGTATTCTTTCTTCTTCAGAAGCACGAGCTTTGGCTTTTAGCTCTTCGTAAAGTTTTGAGCTTTGAGCCAGATCATCCATCTTTGCGTTACGTTCTCTTAAATCATCGATTTGTTCCCCCATCTCTTGTTGATGCCTTATATTGTTCAATTTTGCCTCCAATTCTTCAAGTGAAGTCTGTTTCTTATCTTTGTTCAATTCTTTCAATTTTGCCTCGGCTTCTTCCTTCTCCAATCTTTCCAAAGTGTCTTCTAGCGTTTCTTCTTTCATCAATTGATTCGTATTCCCAGAATCATAGTTCTTTTGAGCTCCAAATTCTATCACATAGTCTGCACTTTTCGGATCAGTTCTGAACAATATTTCACTCGCACATCTTGGACATTTGATGTGGAACCTTACAATCTTCATACCAAGGTAAGTCTCACTCGTGTTCTCCTTTCTAGCATTGAACTTTCTAGACTTGGAAATGTATTCACCACAATTCAAGCATTTCATAGAGAATGGTGTCATTAACCTAACTGTTGGTAAACTAGCAGAACCGGTCTTCACCTTCTTCTTCTTCTTCCCGACTTTTGAAGGGTCGAAATCTGGTGGGTAGTACTTGTTGATCACCTTACGCTCCGACATGATTGGCAAACAACTTGTCTACTTTGAAATGCTTTACAACATGAACTCTTCTTTAATTGTGAACAATGAAAATGTTTATGTTTTTTTTCTTTGGCGCAAAAAAGAGACAATCGCGCAATGAATTTCCCGATGCAGCACATTTTACGCCACATTTACGCCAAACACTCAGATCTTCCCCATTAGGAAATCCTGGCGGTGCTTTGCGCCAAAACACTCGCAAATTCGCGATTTCGCGACATTCGCGTCCAAATTTTTTGTTCTTCGTGCAGAAAAAGTGCGATTTTGGATTTGGATCAATGAAAAAAGCATAGCATCCAAGATTTTCGTACATGCTGACAAGCTGAATTTATTATTGAAGGGGTTCCTGTTTGATATTTCCTACTTCTTTTCTCCATAAAGGTCTACAGCTTTCACTTCTACGGAGTACATCCAAAAACATCCCACACAGCTCAAATAAACGCTGAACTCTCGCTTAAAGTAACGGATAGACCTTATTCCCCCGATAAAAGTCAAGTTTCTTTTATTAGAAAAAGGTCAAAAGTCAGATTTGAGAGGTATTAAAACACCAAATAAACTATCTTAGGAAAAAAGGACAATAAAAGAGGCAAAGAGAAATAGCTTGAATATTACCAAGACCAAGATCAAGACGTGATGAAGACCAACACCCTTTCGTGCTTGACCACCATCATCTCATTGCTTGGCTCCGTGTCATGTATTTGGCTTACACCATCCAATTTAACCAATTTGAAAGAAGTTACCGGTATCATCGCTGATGGTTTATTGAATTATTACAATGGGCTGGATTATGGTAAACCCATCGGTATGTTTTCAAGTCCATACTATTGGTGGGAAGCCGGTGGTGCCTGGGGTTCAATGATTGATTTCTGGTACTTTATGGAAAACGACACCTATTTGGATATTACAAAACAAGCATTACTAGCACAAACTGGTGACGATTGGAATTATATCCCTTTGAATCAATCTACAACTGAAGGTAATGATGATCAAGGGTTTTGGGGGATTGCTGTCATGGCTGCTGCTGAAAGAAACTTCCCTAACCCTGATGATGACCAACCACAATGGTTATATCTAGCTCAAGCTGTGTTCAATACAATGGCTGCTAGATGGGATGATGATAATTGTCATGGTGGGTTGAGATGGCAAATCTTCGAATGGAATTCAGGTTATGATTATAAGAATGCTGTTTCCAATGGTTGTTTGTTTAATATTGCAGCTAGATTGGCCAGATTTACCGGTAACGACTCTTATTACGATTGGGCCGTTAAAGTCCATGATTGGATGGAAGGTACTGGATTATTAACCGAAGGTCAATATGCCTTCGTTTATGATGGTGTCAATATTGGTGATAACTGTACAGATGTAATCCAATTACAATGGACTTATAACCAAGGTTTACTGATGTCCGGTGCTGCTTACTTATACAATTATACAGAGGAAGATATTTGGTTAAACAGAACAAAGAAATATTTGGCAAGTTCGAGTGTCTTTTTCAATAACTCAGTCATGTATGAAGTTGCTTGTCAAGGCTCAGGTAATTGTAATAATGATCAAAGATCCTTTAAGGCTTTTTTTTCAAGATTTTTAGGATTAACTGCCCAAATGGCCCCTACAACATATGATCACATCTATTCATTATTGGAAGCTTCTGCAAGAGCTGCTTCTAACTCATGCTCTGGTGGTTCAGATGGTAACACTTGTGGGTTGGATTGGTCCCATTCAGGTTGGGATGGTTATTACGGATTGGGTGAACAAATGGCTGCTTTGGAAGTTATGCAAAATTTAAGAATTCGTGATAGGCCAGCACCTTACACAAACACCACTGGTGGTACTTCTCAAGGTTCCGGTGCTGCTGGTACAGAAACTTCAAGCACTAATTTAAGTCCATTGACAATCAGTAAAGGTGATAAGGCAGGTGCAGCAATTATAACGTGTATTGTTGCATTTTCAGTGATCGGAAGTGCTACTTGGATCTTGTTATAATGAAATTTTTTGTGCTATGAAAAAATACTTCTAGTTAAATTATTATACTGTATTTTATAAAAATTCAGTTGTTTTTGCAAATTGTTATGTTTAAAATTAGCGAATGCTGATACTATGTTCATTTCGTTGTTATATTGCGGTCGTAAAATATATATTGATGTTGATTTTGTTAAACCAGGTCCATTGTAGATTAGTTTTTAAAAACAGCAAAGATTGGATAATTTTGAGCCTACTTGTGCTTTTCTATTCCACCAAAGTTCAACTAACTTAACAACAAATTCTGCATCTTGTTTGGAATATGGATCAAGTCCCATTTGGAAGATATCTGCAGGCTCAATCCAGATTGTTTTATTGAGTTGTTCTTCATCAATGCTGTTATCCCCATCTTTAGATTCATCTTCATTTTCATTATTGATGATATCAGCAATTGTAGTGAAAATTCTTTTGGTCAATTTTTGGAAATAACCAACCAAGATCAAAGCTTGTTCAGTTTCATTTTTGTTACAATCACACATTTCATTCAAACCCTCAATTTCTTGTTCTTCTTCAATCCTTTCCTTCTCACCTGCAGATGCCCACCAATAGAACCCAGACCAAGCAAGCTGCCTCCATGAAGCAGGCTCAGAAACTTCGTTCCACCATGGTAACACATCACTCTCTTTATCGGTTTCTTGAGAAGCTGATATAGTAGAGGACGAAGCGACAACAGGAGGCACTATAGAATCATCATTCAATTTTGTAGTGACTTCAACAGAGCTTTCATTGTAAACACTGGTGGATTCATTTTTATCACTTAAATCGAATTCACGTGCCAATATCTTGAATCTTTTCAAGTCTCTCTGAGTGGCTTTCAAAGGTGTTGTATTTTGTGAACCGGGAATGGCGGCATCTGATGGAAGCACTTTTGGAACTGTTGAAGAAGAAACATGATGTGGTTGATTGAATTGAACAGAAATATCATAAAGTGTATTTTTGAACAGAAGGATTTCATCAGTTGTGGAGGCAATGAAACTCGCCCTCTTATTGTCTTCAATTGGTAAATCGACCAGCGATTTTAACCAATCTATATCATTAACCCCAATGGAATACACAGGTTGAATAAATTGCAAAGTTGAGGTTGCCCAGCACCCGCTTTCATTCAATAGCCAATGAATATCTTGGGGTATTGTTGACAGTATTGCTAAACAATATGCGAATGCGCAATTCAGTTCAACACTTGGAGCATCAAACAATAAAATTCTTTCCCTCAACAATGCGGATCTCCATATTCTGAACACTAACGGCCCCAGTGAATTTAAAAGATGAGTAATATGCAAAAGGAAATGATGGCTATGGTGTCTTCCGTTCAGTGTGCTATGTAAAGTTTGAGTTTCCAGTTTGGGTATTGAAGATTTCGGAGATTTTGGAGATTTCGAACCAATGATATCTAACAAATCAAGCTTCGATGAATGTTTATCGAAAAAGTTTTCAAATGTATTATAGACATTGCTTGAGTTATCCCATTCATCCAACAGTCTATGAAGTTCGTCGACATATTCTAAGCCCGTTGTATAATACATTGGTTTCCAAGTTGGCAAATCACCAGAAAATTTAGAGGATGAGGTCTTTGATTGAATTTGACCTAGTGGATCAACAAGTATACCTAGTGAAAACATCTTGACTTTGCTTCTTGAGTTACCAACAGCTTCATTCAGGTTTTGATGGAATACAGAAACCCCATATAATATATTATCAAAGGGCTGGGCATCGGAATCAGTTTCACCATCTTGGATCTGAACAAACGATATAACGTCTCTTTCCACTTCGTGCAGACCGGAAGGCAAACTTTTGAATTCAACACCTTTCAAAGATATCTTCTTGTCAGCAGTTTTGCTCCATTTGAGGACGTATCCTGACTTCACATCGAACTGGACTAAGAAAACAGCACTCAAGGGACTAGGTGAGTTGATATTAGCTGCGGCATTTTGGAGTAGGATATTCAACCCTTTAGAACTGCTATCCGGGGTGCTCAGAGCCCTAGGTGTGGTCTTGATTATCGGTTTCGGCTTAGGGGTCTGTGGTGATTCGGATTGTGACATCTTCGGCTGTGTGGTCTAAGTGTATATAGCTGTCAAGAGGAACAACAGATCCTTGTTGAAACAGATCAAATTATGATCTCTGGTATCAAAACCAAAATGTTGCTTCGTAAACCAGAAACCAAGACCGCGAACTTTCTAGATTATGTAATACACGCCTATTCACCGATAACGAACTCTCATTCTATTCTACGTGATGTCTTTAGATTTTTACAATTATAATATTAGTTATATATAGCTCATAGCTCATCATGCTCTAACGCTTTGTCGGTTGTTTCAACTGGTTGCGTTGTTTCGGTGGTGCTCTCTGTCACCTCTTCAATGCTCTCTGATATATCCTCACTTTGTGCAGCTTTTACTTCTTCCTCTTTCAGTTTTGCAGCTGCTTTAGCAGCAGCCCTTCTTTGAGCTCTAAAAAATCTGTGTAATGCACCGTCTAGCTCTTTCACTCTTTGTGACTGAACGGCTTGTAAGTCTTTCTTTATCAATCCGGTTTTTTCGATTCTTTCCAAAGCTTCTGTTCTTAATGAGTAAAGTTCCTCTCTAGTTTTCTTTTCGAGTTGTTTAGGATCCTCGTATAGTTCTTGGATTTTGCTGAAAGTCTGGACAAGGTCTTGAGAGTTCTGTTCAATCTGCTTTTCAGTGAAACTTGGGCTTTTTAGCTTCAATTTTCTTGATTCTTTCTCAAAATCTAAGCCAACTTCAGTAAAGTTTCTCAATAGACCAGCAGCTGTCTCTCCCATCGTCAAGATGAAATCTTGCAAAGAGTTAAGCGCAACAACACCGTCCTTGTGGAGCGATTTGAAAGCCTCGATATCCAATGGAATGTCTAGCTGTTCAATGAATGTTTTGACCTGATCATAATATTGTTTAACTTGGTCAGTTCTTTTTTTGATTTCTTTGGTAGTGGCATCTGAACTTTCATAATCTAACCACTCTAGATATTCCGAGATTAATGATGATGCTTCCTCGATAATAGCGCTTGGGCCTTTTTCAATGACACCTTCATCCTCCAAGTAAGAGCGAACTCTGTATAAAACAGCTTCAAGTTCGTTCAATTTTTCAAAACGTTGTCTTCTTTGATAGTCTTTAGAATTCAACACTTGTAAATGATTTTTCAACTCTTGCTTTGTAGCGGCTCCTAAAGGTCTAGACGAAGCGTATTTCAGCTTTGTGGACAACAAAGATTTCAAGTTCGATATTTTTTTCTTTTGTATCACCTTTTGATCAGAATCTAAAGTTTCTTCTTGCTTCTTACCTTTCAATTTATCAAACAGACCACCAGTGGTTTCGATATTTTCTTCTTGTTGAGATGAACCCTCACATCTTGCTTGAAGTGTCTCCAGTGTGAAAATACGACTTTCCGATAATTTGAACAATCCGAAAACTTTGAAACCGGCCGAGCATTCTGAAGAGTTGAAGTCTAGTTTTTGGACAGAA
>JAJMFN010000435.1:0-17588 GCA_030574735.1 Hansenula sydowiorum
CCATATAGTGAAAGGTCATGAACATGTCTATTTGGAGCACTGTAAGACGCGCCTGGTGCAAAATGAATATTACCGTTGATTCTGTTTAATTGTGCAGTACCTTTAACTCTACAACCTTCACCAAGACGGTCATTGATCTTCTTCACATAACCTTCTCTTTCACATTGTTCAACGTTTTTACCATCGAAAAAGGCCCACCCGACTGAAGCATATGCCTTACGAACAGTTTCACAGTCATTACAACACACTTTCTCCTCTTTTGGTTTATTATCATTACCGTTTTGATCTTTAGCACCATAGCATGGACCACAATAATCAGGTGCAGTGGCGGCATCTGAAAGACCATGGTCATCACCGATCTTCATCTCTTGTTGCTCAATTTCTTCACCAGATTCTGTCAACCTTATCTTGGTGAACCCATAATTGGCAATATCTAGTTGTAAGTCACCACTAACATCCATTATATCTAATGACATGATATCACATGGCAGGTCTGGGAATGTGATGTCCAAGTTTATATCGAGCTTTAGGTTACGATCTCTATCAACGACCAACTCTGGCTCTATGGAGATCTCATTGAACTGTCTCCATTCACTTAATATCAATGTAAATAGTGTCAAGATACAGGTCACTGTGATCAACCCACCGGATGTGGTCTTCACTCTAGCATCTTCAACAGTTTTAGAGAACGCATCGAATGATAAAAGCCCACTTTTCTTAGCCATTGTGAAAGAGCACAAAGGAGATCTCGTGGTTGTGTTCTATTTTGATCTCTCAACAAGCACTTCAATATTAGAGATCTTTTGAACACGAATGGCTTTTTTTTTTCAAATGCTCCGAGAAATCAAAATTTCGTTCACGGGGACACAATCGTATAGACTTTGTACAGCCATTTGATACTATTCCTCTACAGAAATCAGTGAACTGGATTAATTAATACGAGGAGGCCATCCCCATAAGTGCTCTATGATTAATGACTTATATACAATAATTGCCTCTAACTTGTCTTTCTCCTAATGCTTGGTTTCGAAACCAGTGACCAAATCACCAGCAACGTTCAATATTTCATCGAAAATGGCCTTCTTGTTAATCTTCACTTCGTCTTTAACAACAGGTTCAACGTTATAGCCCACTTGAACTTTAAACTTGGTGGCTTCTAGCTTATTCGGTATGAATAATCCAGTGATGGCATTTTCCCCAGATTCTTTGATTGTATGTAAATGATGAGAAAAGATAATTGTACCTTCAAACTTCAAATTTAATTCTTTGATCAATTTAGAGATTGGATTGAACTTGGAGGTAATGTCTGATGGATATGAGTTATTGGCACTCAATAAATTCTTGAAAGCAGATGTGCTAGGTAATATACCTGATGAAACGGTCAATGGGATAGTTTTCAACTTCACAACAAAATCGTAATCACCTAATGATGGGGTGAACAGCAGATCTAAAGTTTTTTGATTCAATCCGTTACTATTGATTAAGTGAATAGCGACTTTTGATAAAGCCGTTAATCTAGTGGCAATAGGTAACGGAATATTGTTGGACCAAGTTATACCCGATGGATCAATCTTGGTACCAACAAAGAATTGTGTTTTCAAGCCTTGAGGATCTTCTTTACGAACCTTGCTGAAGTTAGATTTGATTTGTTGATGTGATTGAACAGTTAATCTGTCGGAAAGTTTGGACAAAATATTGGCTTCTTCATCATCTTCTGGTTTTTTACTCAAATCCAAAATTAGCGGTTCTTCTTTCCAATTCCAATGTGCAATGAAATGTAAAATTCTTAACAACCCATTAGAAACAGATGATGGAACATCAAATTGACCTGGATCAACAAATGGTTTCAACGCAATCAATTCAACAAGTTCTTCACTTAAATGGGATAATAGTAATTGATCATCTAACCATTTTTTAAATAAACGAACAGTTGGTGAATAAAATTGATATTGATGTGCAATTGAAGAGATGGTTCTTGTATGAGTCACGGAATCCTGATAGTTTTGTTTGAAATTGAAGTAAATTGAATCCAAAACTTGCTTTTTTTCCTTTTTGGCATTACCAACAGCTCTCAAATACAAGGTTTCATCTCTTTCAGTCAAGACACGTAATCTAAATCCAAACCCTTCTGGGGTCAACACATTCAAAGCAGTGATATCAAAGTTATATGGAATCAAATTCTCCTCTCTAGTCAAGTAACATTTATAGACAGTTTCCTGTGTTAAAATTTCATAAAGTTTCAATAAAAATGCAGTCTTCACTTTCTCCAAAGCTGAAATTTCATCAGGCCATTTGGTGGAAGATTCAAATTGTATAATAAGGTCATTATAAAAATCATTACTTGAGATGGCAAATGGAACTGGTTGTAAATATGAAGTGTATCTCAATGCTGGACTAATTGGTAAAATGGATTTAATGGCTAATGGTAATTCTGTCTTGATCAAAATCTTGTACAAGGAATCATAACTTCTGATCAATGAATTGTATGAGGCAGTTGATGTGACTGATTGTTTAGTAGATGATGGTAGGTTTGGTAATGGTAATAATTTATTAACATTTGGGATATTACTTTGGATTTTCAAATCTTCCCTAATATGTGCTTTCAAAATATAATTAATGATGGATAAAATGATTGGTTCTTTATAGTCACTTGACCAAATAACAGAATGTATGATATTACCATCCTTGAATCTTCTCAATGAGGACTTGGCTCCCCAAAAGGATCTGAACTGTACGCTATCTTCACTGTCACTTGGGCCTTTTGTAACCAATTTTTCACACTCTTGAGCATTGACCAAAATTCCAATATTGACATTCAAGTTGGATGGACTTGATGGTTTACGTTTTGAAGTATCAAATTCTTGTGTTCTATCAAATCTAACATCTAACCCACGGACTCGATCTCCTAAACCATACCTTAGTACAGTAGTGACTTTATTGGCAATGTAGTTTTCATAAGTAAGGAATGTGATTTTTTCAAATGGACCAAAAGTTGGATCGTCATTATGTGCTAATTGGAACTCAACTTTGAAATCATATTTCAGATATTCAATATTGGAATTTTTCAAGAAAAGTGTATCAAATCTATCCACGACAACATCATTCAACAGGTTCAATGTTTTCTTGGCATGGTGAACTAACAAAGTGTATGAATTTCTTGTGACTTTATGCAGTATGTTTAATTTGGTTGTTTTATCGAAAATGGTCGGTGTGTTGAAACCATCAGAAATGTATTTTGTTGCATCACTGGAATCGGAATAAAATTGTAAATGACCGTTGCTTAATAAATCTTGTTCGGCGATGTATTTGATAACACCTTTGAACAATTGATAACTAGAAAAACCATGGAGTAAGATCTTGTTACCATTGGCACCACCACCATTTAATAAAGCTGCAGTTAAAACGGCAAATTCAAAATGACCAAATCCACCAGCATCCATTGTGGAGTTTAAACCTCTTTGAGATAACCATAGACTACCCAATATACAAGCTTCTTTGAATTGATCAGCCGATTTCTTAGTTTTGTAAAGATACTTCAAGTATTGGTCATAAGAGCTCATTGTAAGGATCGATGCATTGTATAGTGGTGTAGCTGGTAATTCCAATTCTTCATTTTTTTGCACTCTTATACAATTCTTATTGGGTAGTAACTTTTTAGTATCGAAAACACCAAACGGGAACCCAACTAGAACATTGATAGAAAATTTGGTCTTGTAGAAATTGTATTCAGAATCTAATTTATTGTTTAATGCTTGGATTTTCAAAACTGGTGTCAGTATATCATCATTGAAGTAAGTGTATGACAATTTTAAGAAATCTAAACCTTCTTTCTTGAAAATTGTCTTTAAATTTTCAGTCAAATAACCCAAATAAAACGAGCGTTTATGCAATGCTCTATAATTCAGATAGTCCTTCGCTTGGAATAAACTTCTTGGCATGGTGACATTAAGATCAATGGATACTCCATGTGGTGATTGAATAGCAGTTTTCAAGCCGAAAGAGCCAATGATTGATGTATTTTCAGGTTTTTCAAATCCAAATTTGTAATTAATATTGGTTGGTTTTGGATCATTATAAGGAATGGCAGTTTTCTTTTTTTGAAACCAAGATTCGGCTTCTTCTAAAGTTTGATCTTTGAGATCTGGAATGGTTTGAATCAAGTCATACAATTTGTGTAAAAATTTCTCTATTTTGGCAACTTTAGTGTCTTTCAACTTCACTTCTTTGATCAGTTCATCAATTTGTAGTTTGAAGATGTTAGATTTGAATAGTTCTGCAGTTTCTCTAGCGATTTGAACTTCTTGAGCAGACAATGCAGCTTTGTTCTTTTTCGTCATGGTCTTGTTTGGTTGATCTTCTTCATCCTCTTCATCGTCCTCTTCTTCATCCTCTTCATCTTGGGCTTGTTCACCGTCTTGTTTTATGCTGTCATTGGAGTCTTCATCAACCTCATCGTCCTCATCACTGTCTTGATCGATATTTTTGGTGATCGCATCTATGATTTGGGCTTTAGAAAGGGTGGATTTTTTTGAAGGTTGGACATCCTCCACGATCTCTTGTTCTCTTATTCTTTTGGACATCTTGGTATGTGGTCTTCCCTTCTATCTAGATGAGTCGAAATATAATTATGTCTCTTTCTCTGTTATAATTATTGCAGATGCAGGACAATAGAAACACACAAGGTAACCCAACTCCTGATTTTTTTTGAGATGGGGACTATAATACAGAGCCTTGGACAGAGAGCTTGGAATGATTCCTTTCTCGAACAACACAACCTGGTATTTGAAGCGCTACTTGAATTATATCTCAGCTATTCTTCCTGCTAGCTTAAACAATTTTTTCAAACTTTTCTGCAAAAGCGTGAAACTCTGAGAACGCACAAGGTGTAAACTCAGGCACTAACTAAAATAAATAAAAAAATTATAAATCCGAGTTTTCTCAGTTGGTGTGAGGATGTCAGTCCGAGGGTGAATAATTGTCAGGTCGGAAGTGAGAGAATGATTCGCGAATTGGTTTTTTTTTCATTTTTCGCGAATTGGTTTTTTCAGTGCTCCATAAAAAATTAAATTTGATGATGTTTTGGTCAAATTTGACTGGAGCTCTCTTCCGATATTTTATATTTTGAGTCTTTTTTTTTTCATCAGAATCTAACAGCTTGGTGTTTCGTCGAGATTATAGAGTTGCTGAAGGTTTGACTTCTTGATTGAATTGGAAACGAGTTGCTGAGCTGCTATAAGTCAAAAGTCCTGAACCGGCCTGCCTTTTTGCCCCATCAATACCAAATACTTTAAAGATGTTGTTCACAAGAATACTGAGTCAACAGTCCAGAAGAATAATATCAAGAAGAGCTATATACCCTAACCCATTGATATATAGATCATTGCATGCCTCTTTCACTAGATTCCAGGAACCAGCTAAGCCAAAGGACAATTCTGCCCCAGTGAAACCAGCTGAAAAGAAGAAGACACTATGGGAAAAAGTCAAACATGAAGCCAACCATTATTGGGATGGTACCAAATTGTTGGGTTTAGAAACAAGAATTTCATTGAAACTTTTGTTGAAAAGTGCTGCTGGTTATGAATTAACTAGAAGAGAGCATAAACAATTGAAGAGAACCACACAAGATGTCGTTAGATTAGTACCGTTCGCTATGTTTGTTCTTGTTCCATTTGCTGAATTGTTACTACCAGTTGCCTTGAAATTATTCCCAAACATGTTACCATCTACTTATGAATCTAAATTGGATAAAGAGAAAAAAATGAAGAGATTAAGAAAAACTAGAGAAATTGTTTCTGAAGTTTTAAGAGATACAGTTCGTGTTAGATTACCAAGTTATGTTACAGAAGATCAAAAGGCAGATTTCAGAGAATTTTTCCGTAAAGTTAGATCGGGTACTGAATCACCTTCAAGAAATCAATTATTAAGAGTGGCAAGATTGTTTAAAGATGATACTGTCCTAGATAATTTACAAAGAGCTCAATTGGTTGCTGTTTCCAAATATATCAACACTTCTCCAATCGGTACTAATCAAATGTTGAGATTCAGAATCAGATACAAATTATTGAAGATCAAACAAGATGACAAAGCGATTGATTATGAAGGTGTTGACACTTTATCAATCATTGAATTGCAATCAGCTTGTGCTTCAAGAGGTATCAAGATCAACGGTGTTGCCCCACATGAATTGAAGGATGATTTATCAATTTGGTTACATTTAAGATTGAAGGAAAAAATCCCATCAACTTTATTGATTTTATCCAACGCTTATACTTATGGTGATATTGAATCCAAGGAATCATTATATGATGCCTTGCAATCTGTATTGAGTGCCATTCCTGATGAATTGTACCATGAAGCTGAAGCTGAAGTTGCCAAAGATGATGTTACCAACAAACAAAGATTAGAATTGGTTAGAGAACAAGAACAGTTGATCAAGACCGAAACTAAACAAGAAGATGAAAGTGGTACTGTTGTTCAAGTCAAAGATAAGATCAATTTGGATGATGCTGATCGTTCATCAAGTCCAAGGGCCCCACCAACAACTGAAAAATCTACCGGATCATCAGCTGAAAAAAATTAATAGATTGCATAATATAAAAGCTCATCGCTGTATATACAAGAGAATTTACATAAATATAACTGCACAAATTTAGAATTTATAATACAAGAATTTATGATTCTAAAACATCTGGATCTTCGGTCCAATCGTATTCTAAAAACACATCAATCAATTCACCAACCCTTTCATCCTCACTATGCCATCTACCTTGGTTTTTCACAATAAGTGCATCCACCCCTAATACACCACCAATGATTTGTCTTGCGAATAAATCCCCTCTAGGCCAATCATGAACATCTTCAACAATATGTCCCATCCCACCGTTTAAATTGAACCAAACATGGAAATATGGTGCTTCTTTGGCAATATCATATCTGAAAGAATCTGGAAGTGAACTAACACGTTCATCAGTCTTGATGATGGCTTTGTGGTATTGATCCAACTCGGAGGATTGTTCCAGTATAGCCTGTTTGAAAAAACCTGGTATTGACGATGCTAATTTCATAGGAATCGGAACGGCCATTATTGCAGCATGATTATGTCTTTTCACAGAGCATTCATAGAACAAGACAGCTTTTCCCAAAGTGGCATAATAAAATTTGGAAAGGGAGATCATATAATTCTTGATCTCGATCCATTCATCTTCATCACAATGTATGGTATTTTGAACATGATTCATTGGAATGATCATTGTGGAGAATTTCACAAGTGAAGGATCAGGAGGAAGCGACAAGTACACTTTTTCACCCATACTGATCATTGGACAAGCGTTATCATTCTCCATACATAACTGACAACGGTCTAGTGTTTTAGCAAGTTGCTTTGCTTGAGATACTTCGATGGTTTTCAAGTCTATAGCACCTTTTTGAACATATTGAGCAAGTCCTTCGGAACGATCGTCTTGATAGTCCAGATCATTGGAGAATATCTTATCCCTGATGATGTTTTGTACATCTGATTTTTGAAGTCCACTTGTAGTGCGTTCTTCACGCACCATATCCTCAATAGTCATATCGTTAATGTCTTTGGAATCAGAACCGTAGTTGCTCTTCAGCTTTAATGCATCGTTTTGTTGCTTTAGAGCTTCGCCTTGTTTGTGTTGGGTATAGAATAGGGACTTCAATTGTTCATATTGTTTTTCAAGAACTTGTAGTTCATTAGATTTCCTTACTTTAGCTTTCAGGATCTTTGCATTCAATTCATTAAGTTGCGATTGGGAGATGGGGTCATTGGATATTGGATTATCAGGCTGGCTTGACGCATCTTTGCTGGTTCGCACTGGCTGCTTCTCATCTCTTTCCCTATAATCCTCACGATATTTTCTTGAATGTTCATGTTGTCTATCTCTCTCTCTATCTCTACCATCTCTTGAACTTTTCTCAGACCTATGACGATGACTGCTATGACCATGACGATGACGGCGTGGTCTTTCATCACCCTCCTCATGATCTCTTGAAGACCTATATCTCGTTCCTTCCTCTGACATTTTGCAGTCTTTATTATCCTTTATGTCTGCTAAATGAAGAATTCAACTTCACTTTTTCTGTCAAAAAAACTTTATCAGAAAAATTGTAAACATCGGACTTCCAGTATACAATAAGAAGCCAAACCCACATAACAAACAATGGCAAGATATTGGTGTAAACAGTGTGAAGTGGTGAGTATTCCACTTCTATGATCACAAGATTATTATCCACTAACAACTTTAGTTTGTTGACGATAACAAAATCGCCAGAAGACAACATGAAGATTCCGGGAAGCATAAGAGTTCAGTAATACGATCGATATCAAAACTTCATCATAAGAACAAAGATGAGAGTAGAAGGAAATACGAAGCTGAAAAAGAGCTAAGAGAGATCAATAAAAAGCTAGGTATTAAGCCTGAATATAAGAGAAGGGAGAAAAAGGAATCGAAAAATATCAAGAATGAAGAAAGTTTAGAGGAACAACCCAAACAAGAACCTGAAATTGGCGAATGGTCAGTTGTTGAAACTTCAAAAACCCCCATAGTGGAAACAGAAACGGAAACAACCTGCAAGATACCCACCACGTCGAAAAAATTATCAGCAGAAGATCTAGAGACAAAGAATTGGGACCTTTCCACAAAGAAACCATTATCATTAAGTGATTCAGAAGATGAAACAGTGACAAAGTCTACAATGTTCAAAAAGAGGAAATTACGCAAATGATGTTTATGAATTCATGCATCATGGTTATTGTTGTTATATATATACATGGATTGAACCTTATCGTTCTTGTATCTTGTGCCTTTTTATTTTGGTTACTTATAACTGTGTAAGACTAATGGAACGGTCTTGAACCACCTCTGACAAATTCCATCACTTTCCAACCTTCTGTTTCTTTATCATCGACGTTTTCAGCAATTCTAGTCAACACCATAGCATATGAACTCATGACGATGTTTGATTCGGTACCTGCGGCGATTTCACCAGTTTTAGCCTTTCTGTAAAGATGAATTTCTTGAGCTCTACAGCCAACAACAAGGACAGGAATGTTTGAAGGTAATAGTTTGGCACTGACGATTTCAACACCTCTTATATCCAAGATTTTCCCATCGGCGAATAAACCTTGTTCGATAAAGATTTTTTGTTGAGCTGCATAAACGTTGAATGGGGCTTCAGAGAACCAAGTTTTCAAAACTTCTTCTTCACCTTTAACATAAGCATCTAGGACTTCTGGGATGATATATTCACGTAGTTGTTTTGTGAAATCCTCGGTGTTAAAAGCTGGATCGATTTGTTTAAATAATCTAATGACTTGAGCAGATTCAGTTTCTGCGAAAATTCCACCAATTTTTTCAAAAGCGGTTCTAATTGTAGAGATTAATGGATTTTCAGATTCATCCCAATACTTTAATTTAAAATCAGAAATTTGACGACCAACTGTGGTTTTAGTTTGGAAATCTTCAATTTTTTTACCAAACCCTTCACCAGTAGGTTTCAAATCAGTGGCAACAAGTGCATTACCAGCTTCTTCATTAGATCTAACGGCTTTTGGTCTTTTCCCCATGGCCAATTCTTTTTCTCTTCTTGCTCTTCTTGCATCTTTATGTTCAAACCCACCATATCTTGAAGCAGATCCATCATCTAAAACTTCAGCAACATCTTTATAAACTTTTGTTTGTCTAACTGGATCAATGGCTTTATCTAGCCCATCAACAGTACGTTCAACAGTTCTTCTAGTATATTTCCCAGCTTCTGAATCCCAAGCAGTGATTGCCACTTTTTCAACAACTTCACCAGTTTTTTTGAAACTTCTTCCTATAACAGTTGTTTGACTTTGTGCAGCTTTATAAGCCTCACGGGCTTTCTTATAAGCATCCGATTCACCAATCTTACCAGTCTCATCTTGTAATGCTTTTATACCATCTTGTAACTCTTTAGATTTTTTCCATTCTTGTCTAAAAGTTTCTGTAAAGATTTGTAAAGGAGATTTAGGTGGAGGAGCATTATTTCTGACAAATGAGTTATGGAAGGATCTTGATATCACAAAGCTTGTGGCTTGTGTTTTCTTCAGCTGGATCCTCAACATGGTTGGATGGAAGTTTTCCCTAAGGCTATTGATACAGATGCTTTGTTTGGGGATCTATCTCTCGATCATAGTCATTTTGGCATCCATTTAGTTTTTTTTCATCGCTTTTTTTTTTCCAACATCCGGAGAAGGAATCATCTTGAGAATTTGAATGAATTTTGTCTGATTGGTTGTTTGTTGTTATTGATGTGGCTGGCCTTGCATGATCAAAGTAATGAGATATTTACAGGTATTGGATTCCCGAAAAAGAATGACTTTTATATCGTTTATTATCCCAAATTTATAGGTTATCTTATATCTTGATGCTGCCACGTGATAGAGAGCGTGATACTCACGTGACTGGAACATTATCCTACATCAACAGAACCGATAAAGTGAACTCAATAGACCTGCGTTTGTTTGACATCGTAAATATCTTGCGAAAGGGATTCATCACTTTGTTTATGCTGTTGTGTTCGATAGACAGTTCAGGGTGTGCTAGCATGAAATCGATTCATTGATTATCCTTTCTCGGTGTAAATCTTGACCTTGAAGACAAGGGCGATGATTACTACAAAAGCCATGGTTCTGTGAAATGGTAGTATTGAATTAAACAAGGAATATTACATGAATTGAAGTGTAGGAGATGAAAAATAGAAGAAACAAACAACATGATGTCGTGGATGAATTGAATTGGAGAATGCTATTGGGTCCTTTTTGATATTTTGGAGATTGATTATATTCCATTCTTTGAAGAAGTTTTAACATTATGGGCCAAATGTGGATAGTCATCTTCATCTTCATAAACAACACTATCAGACTTGGTGTTTGATTTCTCTTCAACATCACGAATAATCTTTGTATTTTGGATTTTTTCAGCAATTTTATTAACTGATGATTCTATTTTGGCAAATATATCGTCAATTTGATTAGCCTCTCTAACATTTGTTGGGATGGAGTCTAGGGATTCGTAGTCACCGAAGAAAGTATCGAGTTGTGGTTGACCAAGTTGTTGTAGTTCTTGCTCCGTAGATTGGCATGGTGTGAAGAATGATTTTGTCTCGAGTAGCTCGAAAGAGAGGTAGAAGAATAAAAATAGCGATAGAGCAATGGAGACGTGTAGCAGTCTGGTTTTCCAAGTGTCTAATTGTGACAGTTTACTTTCTGGTGCTTCGGCAATTCCCACTGTTGATGAATCCAGTTGTTTTTCTTCATCTGTAGTATTGTAAGGCATGTTAGAAGAGTGTGAACTTGTTGTGGTTTTGAAAGAGAAGAAGGATACAAATTGCAGAGAATACACGATATATATATAAGCATTGGGGGGCTCTAGCAGCAACAAGCACAGGTGAAACAACATGGGCTGTCTGTTTCTGTTTTATCGTGATGCACATGGGCTTCAATTCCCAACTCATAAGTAAAGCTCATCACGTTCCTCAGACACGTTGCCCCGTGTGCGCTAAACCAGAAGGCCCTCGGACAACAACAAAGAAAGTGCGAAGTGTGAGAAGTGGTGATAGGCTGAAGCATGATTAGAGGAGTCGAGGCATAGAGGAGTAGTGGTGATGTCTGCTGGGCTCAGAACTGTCCAGGTCGTGATGTTTCATCTCCAGTTTGTGGTGTTTTAGATTACGCACAAGCACAGTTTTAGAGTAAGCGAAAAGCGTATTTTATACCGGTATACTCAAGAATCGCTTAAAAGAGAGATCCTCGAACTACAACTGTGCACAATTTTGTATAACGGACATCTCATTGTGTATTGAGAGTCAAAGTAATTAAATATGTAGGAAGTTGATATGACTTACTCGAGGGCAGCTAAAGAAATGGAGGTATGACCAGTCTCTTGACTCGAAGCCAGATCTATACACTGCAAAATGTCTGATAATCTGTCTTGTATCGTATCAGATCTCAGCTTCTGAATCTCACCAAGTATGGACCAACCTTCATCACCGCCACATTTTTTTTTCACGACATTCCGTATGCTGGTCAAGGAGATGATTGTAACATGTTGGTAAGCTGTCAGGTTCCATATCAGTTATGCAATTCTCTTCAAGAATATGAAAAAAGTTCCATTTGAGGCTCACTGAATTATCTTGCATGATTAAAGCTCTATCAGTTCAATGACTTAGTTCAATACTTTTTTATCTTGAATTTTGTCTCTGTAACGTTGATGAATAAAAATAACAAAAATATTGTGGAAACTACCAACAATATGTTCAATAATCTCGCCCGCCATATATCTAATGTAGAACTTCCATTGATGATACTAACATACTCATATTCCTGTGCATTTCCAGTCATATCTTCGACTTCAGAAATTTCCTCAAACTTCTCATTCAAGCTCATATCCAAACTTTCTTCATCATCATCAAACATTATCAACTGATAACAAGTCATCACGGGTTAATTTATTATCAAGCCAAAGAAAGAAAAAATTATCAAAATCAGGCTATGTGAACTCTTTAAATGTAATATTATACCACCTTTATGACTAAGTGAGATCTTCAGGGGTACACAAACGAGTTATGTACCTGACTTTATCCTTAACACGTAGGCTCGAATTAAGAACACCGAAAAGTATTATACCAATTGTGTGACAGAACACCGTGGCTATTCACGAGATCTTATACCTAAAGCCAAGATATAATTTCCATCTTAGTCACTAAATAAAAAGTTAATTCTTGACGGAAAACTGAAAAGTTTGACAAAAAAAATCCACACAGCACATCTGTGTTACATTATGCTTTGGAGTGCTTCTGAATAATCAATTAGAGACAATCAAGTTTCACGAGCGCGTGAGCATCCACCATTCTTCACATGGAAACCAAAGAAGGCTTAGTCCATGATTTACCCATCCATTACCTCATAACCCCTATCCTTATCATCTCTTTTCCTTGACCTTAGATATTCAAATCTGCACAAATGCTCGAGAATACCAACTGATAATCACTAAAAAAAAAAATGTTATTTTTAGCTTTCGGGATTCACGATATATGCGAGAAAACATCCAAATCGTTTTGAAATGCACCTAGTTGTAATCGATTTAAAGGGTGTGGAAGAATTTATGCTCTTTTATGTTTGAATAAGGAGGTCTGGAATGAATTATTATTTAGCGGTTTTGGTATGGTGTCATGTCCCCTGTTCTAGATGTTGATTGTGTGTCTTATGGTAACGACGCCGTTGAAAGATCTGAGCGCCGAAAGCTGGAAAATCTTCAAATCATTGGCCTGTTGGAGCTCTCATTTCTCGCGTATCCACCGAGCCTTTCTAGCTCCTGTTGTACTTGAAGAGACTACATCAACTATGGTCCTTCATATCCGTAGCCAGGTGAAGAAACCTTATACATTCCTTTTGATTAAGAGGTCAAAACAGCAAATTACTCTTGAAGTCTACACTAACGTTGATACCATCACAAATCAATTTGCTATGTAAATTGTCAAAGAACTATATGACACCATTATGTCAATTTGACTCTCTGCGTACGTCTTTCTTCCCATTAATAATGGTCTTTATCGATTTTATTCAACAAGACCTGCTGAAATGGCTTCAGCGCCTTCTGAATCAATGGAATTTTCCAATGTTTTCCCTGTGGTATAATATTCCTCTTTGATTTGTTGGTTAATCTTGCCGAATAATTTTGCACTCTTAACAAACAATCTATAAATGACATTCAAGGCAACAACAACACTCCAACTATAAATAACGGCTCCTTTGAACAGCGCTTGTTGAACGAAAATGTAATAGAAACTTGCCCAGACGCTAGTGTAATGTAGCGAATGCTCAAAATATTCATTAAGTGCAAGACCAATCTTGAACAATGCTATGATCAGTTCCACACTAACCAATCTTGAAAAAATTGGGATTGTGTAGTTTTCCCAAATATATTTGAAGTTCAAAACACCATCTGGTCCATCACGGAAAATCGTGGTAATATCTGGACGGAATCTTTCCAGGAATGGAAACAGTGTAAATGAAAATAGAACTAGATGCAATGGTAATGTAAGTCTGTTGACTGTTAATACCATATTGGTATTAGCATCTTCTTCACCATAAAAGAATTTATATGGGCGTTCAATTGCATTGAAATGAGCCGTAACACATAAATATATCCAACAGAAAATGTTGAAGAGAAAAAAGGCAGTGGTTGCTGTAATTTTAATAGTAACTGAGGAAAATTTCACTAAATCACGGTAAAGATCACCATATCCATCATGTCCAGCATTTGGTCTAAAGACTGGGATAGGTTGAGCTGGATCAATGGCAATAACCCCTTCCCCGTCAGCAATACCTTGTTCGGCAACTTGTTGAGCTTCTTGAGCTTCAACAACTGGTGCAGCAGGCGCTTCAGCTTCAGCTTCGTCATCATCGATTTGAATATGACGTCTTTGTAACCAGTTGTCGTACAGACCCAACAATGAAACGACAATTTGGGAACTAATCAACAACGAACTTGTGTTTAGTCTCAAAAAATTGAAATCAGATTTCAAAAACAATTCCCAAATTTGACTGAAATTGGAAACATCATTCTTGACAGCAATATCAAACAAATAAGTACCATAAGCAAATGGTTTACCAATAATATTCAATGTGAATCCTACACCAACAATCAATAGAGCAGCAAAGATCCACAACATGGCCAAAAACAAACCAATTCTAATACCAAAATGAGGAGGTCTATATACAATCTCGTATTGATTTGTTGTAGTTAGCTCGTCTTCAGAATCATCAAATTCATCTAGTGGATATTTTTCATCAATCTTATCAATACCGGCATCATATGAATTTGTTAATGGCTTGTCATCTTTCGACACTGCGATAAATAATCTTCTGACAAATTTCCTTGAAACAGTATCATGTTTTGGAGCTCTAATCAAGTTACCATCGGGAATGAAAACAGCTTCAACATCCGTTGTTTTGAATAATTCTTGAGCTTGGAAACGACTTTTAGGCTCTGTGTAATCTGGTTTAGAGCCTTTCAATTGACATTTCAAATTTCTATAGAGGATATAACCTCTCTCACGTGGATCGTGTTTACCCAAGATGAATGAGGATAATCTTAATTTGGAACATGATGCCTTGAAAGCACGAATCCAATATTGTCTGATATATTTCTTTATCAAATCAATATTGCTTCTAATGTTATAAACGGTGACATTGGAAAATAATATACCTAGCATTGGTTGAAACTCTAGAGGTAAAACAGGTGAGTTTGTAAGTTTGAAAGCATAAGATACACCACCGAATCCAATCAGGATGAATAGAGAATAAACGAATCCCGATAGTCCAATTCTCGATAATTGCAATCCAAATGGGCGAACCAAAGCATCATGTATCAGACGGGCATTAGGGTCTTCTGGAGATCTGATGAAAAATAAAACACCTGGTCTTAAAATATACTTTCTCGTCATACCAACAAATAGAGCAAACAAGCACATATAAAGTGTGCCAGCAGCCCAATAAGCAAATAATCTCAAAGATAGATGTTCATTAACAAACATTACTCTTGATAAGATTAAATAAGTGTCATAAGAAAATATAGGTGTCAGTGAAAATTCTAATAAAAATCCACAATAAATTGGGAAAAACACCAATTCAATAGCAAATATGATGAAAACTTTAAAAGTACAAACCAAATCAAGTAAAAGGACAAACAATTTACGTTGGAATCCTAAAAGGGGGTTATTTCTTGAATGATTTTTGGTCTTGGATGAAAGATAATATAAAACACCACCATAAACAGCACCGTAGAAAACAGCTAACGGGATGATTCTTTCGATTGTACTTTGTGGTAAGGTGTGATTATAAACATTGCTCAAAGTATTGACCACTGGTAAGATAACATAATAATCCAGTCCTTCTGAAACAGTTGAATTATAATCTTTCAAATCAATCAATTTGTCATATACAACATCCAGTTTTGGCTTGAAACCTGAAATGATGGCAGCTTTAACCATTCCGCTAACAAATCCCTTCCAAGTCAACCCCAATGTTAAGACACTCAAGTACCCTAATCCAGATGGAATCAGATATGTCAGGAATAAATAGGCACCCAAGAACGCATCACCACCAACAATGATCATATAGATTGGTAATGATAACAAAACATCGTCTTCTTCCTCTGGAATTGCATTCACTGCAGCAGCAGCAGCGGCAGCAACGGCTGGATCTGCGTTGCCATTAAAGCCATCGGCTTGGGGTTGGGGTAGCTGATTAGCCGGATCTAGCCCAAACCCTCTGCCTAATAGATGGTCAGCACCACCTAAATCAAATGGTTGTATACGATGTTGATGTTCATTATTTTCTCTTGGTGCAATTATTGGGAATGGAATGTGTGGTCTTTGATCGACTGGTCTTTCATCGATTTGGTCTTCAACACGTCTTCTCATTTCATTTCTTGCTTGCAATAATTCATCAGGTCTGGCGTCAAATCTATGTTGTTGTTGGTCTTGACGTTGTTCATCATCAGATTCGTTATCAGAGCTTTCACTAGGATAAAAATCAGGATCTTGATCTTCGTCTTCTTCTTCCAACAATTCATCATCGTAATTATTGTCTCCCCTTCGTTGAACTTCGCGTTCTCTTTGCAACATTCTTTGCCTTTCTTCAATAACTCTAAGAGCATCTTGAATCACTGCATTTTGTGGATGATTTCTATGTTCCAAAAGTCTTTGTAAATTCTGAACATCTCTGACCATTCTGTCGTTGAATGCAGGATCATTTTGATCATTATTAGGATTGTTGTTGTTGTTGTTGTTGTTGTTGTTGTCATTATTAATGATATTAAATCTATTTGGGCGAGCAACGTTTACTATATTTTCGGCAGGTCCAATCTTTTTCAATATTAGTGTTTTGAAACCTGGATCTCTTGAAACCCATTCATGCTCTAAAAATAAGATCAGATGGATCGGTATCCATATCAGAATGAAGGAAAGAGAATCAAAATATGTTGAAACTAAAGCCTTAGCCATTTTGGCAAATTCATATGGATTTCCCTTAACTGGCATCTCACCGTAAACTAAAGAGATCAACACATCACCATGTGGCATATCACCGTCAATTATCCACGTGAATATTCTACTGACAGCTTTCCAAAACAATGGGATTTGAATAATAACTCCGATTACCAATCCGGCAATTGTTATACCATATCTAAAGAGATGAGAAAACGAATCTCTTAATTTAGTGAAAATCAACCTCAGCGGCACTCTTGCAGGGGTATCATCTTTGAATTGTGTAGTGAATTTATATTTGACATGACAAATATCACAACTTGGTTCCCTTCCTGAATGTTTCAACCATTCTTCTAGACAACCTTGATGAATATATTTGATAGAACCTCTGCATTTGCATGGGTAGAAAAGTGGATCATCAGGAGTGGCTTCACCACGACAAATACGACATGATTGTTCTTCAGACATCTCTGATATCCTATAATGGATGGGTATACTTTGATTTGGAAAAGCGAGATCAAATGGATATTGTTCACTCCAATTATAAATCA
>JAJMFN010000436.1:0-17333 GCA_030574735.1 Hansenula sydowiorum
TTACTTGCAAGTAACTCATACCCGCCACCAGATCTGACATTTTCATCTTCGACATTAGTTAGTGTACCATTAGTCACTATCAGATCCTCCACATTATCTAAATCACCTATTGAGCTATTAAACAAAATACCCAAGGTTTTACGTTTCGACACTCCAAATGCATTTGAAGCAAAAGAAGACTATGCCTTACTGAAAACATTATGCAGGAATGACGCCAACATCATGAGTAAACTATCTGGAGAATCACGGAGAATCATTGGATTAATGTGCAAGAAACCTTCGGAAGGTACACTTACTGCTGGCTGGCCTGAATACCACCCACCTCAGAACTTGCATGAAAAGAAAACTGAAGTAACTGTTTCAAGGGTTTCTATTGACGACTATTTCATCTGGACATGGATGTCAAGTATGTCATTTGAAGAACCATCTTCCAAAAAAAAGTTGTTTGGTAGATCTTTGATTTCAGAATTTGTGTTTGATGGATTTAAAAAATGGATCATCGTGGAAGAGCAAAATATTGAGTCAACCGTGAGAAATCATAGACCTCCAATTCCTGAGAAACCAAAGGTTGAACAACAACGGGTTCCAAGTGGTCAACCGCAATACAAATCCATGATTTTAGATGAACCAAATTCGAAAGGCAAAACTAAATCTAAACCAAAAGTGTTACAAGATCAAGCAGTTCCAAATAATATACCTCCCCCTATAAGAAAAGCTTCTGTTCCAATGTCTCCGAAATTGGACTTATTAAAACCTTTCAAGAAATTTCAAAATAACCATGATAACAAGCCTTTGCCGGATGCCACTCCACAACTAAGGAACCAACAATTTGAAAGAGAATTGGTTTACGAACCACCAGAGGATGTTGGTGGACTACCAGAAATTGAAACAAATCAATATAGATTGAGCATGCCACTTGAAAGTTTTGGGTTTGATGATGATTATGAACAGCAGCAAAATACAAATCAATACCAAAATATCTATAACTCGGGTGAGTATCAATCCACAGCACCTCCAAGACAAAATGATTCCAGTCAACCTATTTATTATGACCATGATAATAGGTATAACGCTGGAAATAGGAATGGACCTGAAATGCATTATTATGATCCAAATAGCCGGGATACTTTTGTGAATAGCACCCATCGACATGACTCGCCGCCAAAGAGAGACATCCAACCAAACACTGATTTTTATCAGGCTCCATCGTCACCTCACAAATCAAATGCTCCTTTGGGATCAAATGGTTATAACGGGTCAATTGAAGACTTAACACATATGGTGAACAAGTTATCACATCAAGTGAACCAAGTTGAGAATAAGTTAGGTGGCGGTACGCACCAAAATGGTGTTGATTATACAGAAAGAGAAGATCACACAGAGAAAATTCCATATCAAGAGCATCAATCAAGACCTTCTAATGTTACAGCTGCGAGTCAGACATCCTCTTTGGGCTCTAGACCGAAAAGGAAACCACCTCAAAGTAATGCCAAATACGATACCGTTCTACCACATCAACAGCAGCAACAATTGTTGCCACAGGGATATAAGGATACAAATGGTTATTACCAGCAACCTGTCAGCGCTTCTTATGCTGAACCTCAACACCAAAGTTTGTCTTCGCAAAGAAACTCATATGTTGATCCTCAGACCAATAAAAGATATTCTCAGGGCCCACCTCCAAATGGATATCCATCTATACAAGATGCAGCTCCATATAAGTCACAACAAGCACCACAACCGATTTCTAAAGTCTCGAAAGAATGTATTAGAACTACCATTGCTTCCGACAATACTGAACGTGATAGTTATTATAGTGCTAATTCCAACTTTCAAGCACATGACCGCATGATTGACTCTCCAGCAACTGTTCCTACTTCAGGTGAATACCATACTAATGTTGCTGATGATACTTTTGTTTCCGATGAAGATGCCACCAAAAGATTTTCCGTGGGTTCTCAAAAATTCTATCCAGAGAGTATTATTGAGACATATGCTACACCATCTTTACAACCAAATGCTGATAGCGAGACCTCAAGTTATGCTAGTCCAGCTAGAAACATGACCAATAACAGTTCTCCTCACCAAATTAATCGTCATAGTCAAAATGGAAGATTACCACAAATAGCTGAGCCATTGAGTACAAATGATGTACATTACATCCCAGAAGTGAATGTTGTTCCAGATGTCCCAATTCCAATCCCATCGCCGTCTAGAAGCCCCGTGAGAGGTCTCGACAAAAGCCAGTTCCCCGATCCGAGCTTACTACAACGTCCTTCAAATACAAGAAGCTCTGACTCTTCGATACCTATGGGTCAAAGTGCTGAATCTTTTGTAAGTGGCGATTCGCACGAGAGAAGACGATCACCAGATACTCGCTCTTATCAAAGTCATGGTAGCGACAAAAGAGTTTCAAACAATGCTCACCCAAGTGGCTCCAATCAATCATTGAATGTTCCACAGTATACCCGAAAGGGTGTGAGTGTCCAGAGCTTACATAGTTCACAACAAGAACTACCAAATCATAACAGTCATCTTGTTACACCCCAACATCAGAAAGTTTCACCTTCAAATACTAATTATGAAACTCCATACAATTCACCACCACCAAATGCTAACCAGTATCCATCATATAACAACAGTCATCCTTCGTTACAACAGGCTATGTACAAGTCACCACAGACTCAAACTGGAGCACCTCAAGATCCATCTTTTGGTACACCATCACCAAGAAATAATGGAAGATTAGCAGTTCCGCAAACAGCTAGACCACCACCACCACAAGCTTCTCCAATCGCCTCTACAGGTGGTATGAGAGCTCAATCAGCTTCACCAAGACCCCTTCGTTCTAAACAACCACCTGTTGCCCAACAAGGATATCCACCTCATAATGGTTACAATGGTCAACCAGTTTACTACCCACATCCACAACAAAATCAGCAACCATATTACCCACCACCTCAGCAACAAGGTCAACAGCCCTACTATCCACCACCACCTCAACAACAACAACAGCCTTACTATCAGCCACCACAAGAGCAACAAGGATATTTCCCACCTCAAGGATATGGCGCACCACCACCGCAAGGTTACTATCCGCCACCTCAACAATGGTATCCACCACCACAAGGATATGGATATCCACCTCCACCAAGTGGTCATCATGCTGGTGACCAAGGGAAATCTAAACCACCACCAGCTAAGACTAATGGTGCTAGTGATTTCGCTATTGGACATTTACCTCAAACAGGAGGGCTTAACAAGCTACACAGGACAAACAAGAACGATAAGAAGAATCTACGTAATGCGTTGACACAAGGTGATTTTGGAATCTGAGACTTATATACTGGCTGGTGTCACACAAGCACTTGTACAAAAATGGATACAATGTCATGTTGAAGATATATGCTTTACGTCTTAAAGCTGGATAATACATGTTATAATTTCGACCACAAATTCACACGTCGATCGACTTCAAATTATCGACGTCCATTCCAAAAAGTTCAGAGAACTCTAAAAATCCAATGACGCTTTTTGTACATTTATAATACAACAAAACTTGTGTCTCGCTGAATCTCAAGATATACTCAGCTTGCCGTTAAGCTTCAAAATGATATGCGTAGCCTAAATACCGCGCAAATCTTCCTTATGGGTCGGACATAGACGGACAACTCTTGAAAAATGCTTATAATCCTCTCATACTAGGGAAAATTAATTCTTGGGAAAGCCTTATAAGTAGTATTCGTTTCAAACTCATCATGGTTTGCTTTATGTAGTGGTAAGTGATTTCATAGCCTGGAAAAAGAAGTCAAACTGGCACCCTCAAAAGATTTCGCACCTGTCGTTCCTTTTAGGACTGATACACCTAAGCATGATATCAATGGCTTGTTAAGATGTATTGTACCTGATTAGCTTGTGTGGGAGGAATTACACAGGAAAGATATGTTCACAGGGCTCACTACCACTGGTTGGGATGCTAGGTATTATCTCTTTGAATTACGAGCTGTAAACCCTAAGCTCGAAGATTGTGGAATTTCAAAGAATTAGAATAAGACAGGTATTGACATAGATATGAGAAATCATAATGTACATGCAACCTTTTTGGTTAAAAAGTCCCTTTTGATTGACAAAGTACTATAGAAGGTCGAGCATGCATTGTATGAGGAGGTGAAGTCTTCAAAACCAAATCCAGGTGCTAGGTTTGGTGACAAGCATTCATTAGCTATCTACAGGGACGACGAAACATTTCCAGATGGTTTTGTATTGAATGAGATCAACGATGACTGTCTCACAGCCTACGTGATATTCAAAGCTTTCCATCAGAATTTCCATTTAAAGCAATCCTTGGAAAAGTCGAAACTTGCTTCTTGCTTCACTGTTTTCAATACAAATTGACCATCCCATACACAAGAAGAAATACAAGTTTGGCTTCAAACCCCAAACCCAAAAAAAAGATCATGAAACCCAAACCGATTGGCCCAAATCAGCCTAGATCATCAAATTATCAAATATAGATGACTTTGTAATCTTGAATTCAATTACAAAAGGTCGATGTGACAAACGAAGACGATTTTATCATTATGTAACTATGGAAATACGCACTTGTGGTGTTTCATATTTCCAGACAACAAGACCAACTAAATTTACGTTTGTCAATGTACCCACTGGGTATAATGCATCACTGGATTGGAGCACGAAATACAAGAGCGATGAGCTACCTCCGTATGAAGATGCTTCAAATGAGAGTGAAGATTGTATGGAAGCTAAAGGATGATATAAACCATGCACTGGATTCCAAATAATTGAATTAATGTGTATATCAATGATATTATCAAAATCTGCACTGCATGTGTACGCTATTGACGATTGGATATTCATCTAGTTGAACATATGTAATTTATGCATATGCCTAGGCGGCGATTTTTAAATACCATAGTTACATATATATCGTAAATTCCTAAAAACTGATTATAACTCAATATCGAGATTATAATATACGATCGCATGAATTGGACTTGAACACACGAAGCACGGCCTTAATATATATATGACACGTCAAATTTAAAACGACATATTTATATCTATAACCTGGTACGTCCTGACAAATAAAAAATATGAAATCCAATTTTTAATATATATATTGTAAATATATTATATATGTATTCGAAAAAAAAAAGAGTGAATTGCACTCGTGAACAAGATCATGGCAATCGTACAGATATGCGCTGTCTAAATTGGAGAGATCGGTAATTTTGTCATGCTACGTGGGTTTTGCGCTTTAAATTTGGGGTTTGTTTTGTTTTGTTTATTGTTCCCGAATTGACACATTGATAAGGCTCAAATTTGTTTGTTTGACGCGTCTTTTCCACTAAAAGCTGGGGATTCACGTGACTTTTGTTTATGTTTTCTAAAAAAAAATAAAAAAAAAAAGAGATAAATGCGAATTTTTACACAAAACGACAAGTTTGAGAGCTTTGTTTGAGAGTGCATCACGTTCGTTTGAGTTGTTGCAAAGTAAAGAGTTCGCTTGTTTTCTCATAAAAGCGTCAATACTGCTAAATTGGACTCACCTTTTTTTTGTTGGCCTTGAAAGCATTTAGAACCTGAGACACAGAAGAGTACATGATTATGTCTCAATTCACTCGGAAGGACAACTACCTTTCACCACCAATATCTCCAAAGAAACACGGCATCGTTCCAGCTAAGACTGCTGCTGTTACCAAAACTATTGCTGGGGACCAGCATGAGGCCAATCTTCGCATAGGAGCTATCAATAATGGTGTGCCAAAAGAAGAAGACACGCCATGGATGAAAATCAACTCTTATCCCAAGAAGAATAAAAAAAGAGACATTTTGAGTTTTGTTAGCTCTTATAATATTGGTGACTTCAATTCAAAGTCAAGCCCAAGAAAAAAGCGAAAGTTGAATCAAACTCCAAGCTCAGGAGATTACCAAATTGATTCCGTATCATCAATTCCAGTCAAAAAAAGTCAAAACTTGGAGAGTGACAAAGGCAGCAATGGTGAAGTGAGCTCAAGTTTCCCAAAGCCCGGTGGTTACGGAACAAGGTCCAAAAACAGACTAAATGGTCATTCCTCTTCTTCAAGTAATAGCTCTGACGAAGGCTGTTCAAAAACCCAACCAAAAAATACAAAGGGGTTTTTGCGTATAGACCAAACGGTCCTGGACACTTTGAAAAACGGAGACAGATTGACATTTTTGAGGCTGAGTTCCGTTCAGGTGATTCATGACATTGATGCTGATGACATACCAGATTTTGAACCAAATGTCAATGTTAGTGAACTGACACTTTATAAAGCTTGTAAAAAATATGGTGTGAATCTGGATAAACAAGCAGTTGAAGTTAGAGACCTAGCAATAAGTACTGTTTTGAAGTTAACACTAGATCAGTTTGTTGATACTAAAAAGAGATTTTTCGCTGAAAAGGCAAGAAAACAATTTGGTGGACAAACATTCAAAAAGACCGATGCTCAAAAGGCTTGTAAAATTGACGTGAACAAAGCTTCAAAGATGCATGAGATATATCAAGCTCTTGGGTTGTTGGAAAATGAGTTGTATGCATATAAGGGTTAAAATGGGTTATATTGGATTGAGAAGTGGATAAGGTTTTGGGAAGTTTGGATCTAAAATAGGTCATGGGTTTATTTTTTTATAATTTGGAAGTTTTAGTGTTATTTGGGTTTATATGAATATTGGAGACATTTTTGGTGGGATATTCTCTATAATTTTTAGGCTGAGGGTCTTCCGTTTTGGGGAAGAATGAGGGCTAGTTATTTAGTTGGACATGGAATGTAATTTATAATGTTGATTGATAGCAAGAAAGTAGATGGATGATAATGTTTGTGATTAGTTTTGTAATTTCCTCGAGGACACTTGAGTGGCCGTAACGGCAGAAAGTCTGCTTTCGCGAACACGTTCAAATTTTTGGTGGAAGTTGGAAATCTGAGCAGGTTTAAAGGATTTGATTAATGGAGTTGTAGAGGGAAGTGACACTGTTTGCTGAGACGTTTGATCAAAAGATGCCACCAAAGAGTAAGATTGTGAAGTTGAAGCTTTCCTCGGAAACATTGAGGGATTTCCCTGTCGAAAATACGCTGCCTACACCAAAAAATAGACGGAAGAGCAGTAGTTCCAAACAGGCTAACGAAACAACTACACCAGTGAAGCAAGAACAACCACAAGGCCTCGATATGAGCGAGACCCCAACTAGAGCCACCACTCCATCGATGCTAGAGGAAGGGCAGAGGAAAAAGGGCGGCCGTGGTGGTGGTGGTGGTGGTGCAAGTGGTAACAGATCGGGTAAAAAATCAATATTATCGTCACCAGCACCTGAAAGTTCACCAGGTCCGGTTGATTCTCCATTCAATGGGAACAATGATGGGAAATCCAATCTTGGGAAGTCTGTCACAAATGTGGAGGATAATGAAGAGGATGACAAGAAGGAAGAGATCAGTAAGATGAGTCCTTCTGGTATGGTGAGGAAATGGGTCAAGAAACCAATTGACATCACAAGTTTCACAGGTTATAACATCGAATTTAAAAGTTGGAGTGGAGGTGAAGGCGAAAGTCAAAAAAAAAATGGAGAGGAACATGCTGTTGATAAAGAGACTAAAATCAAGAAGGAGAATGATGGCAGTGTGACCAAACCTTCTGGATTGAAGATACAGATCAAGCTAAACAATAAGAATCTAGACACAGAGGGAAGTAATCCAGGCTCAAGGGATCAATCACCGGCACTGGCAGATGATGCTTCTTCGATTGTTTCTACACCGGATGGGTCAACTGCTGCTACACCAGTTTCATGAATTATCCTCTCATGGTCAAAAGCACAGTCTGCTGAAGGAGAGTTCTGGTGTATTTCCAGACATTATGATACGGTCTCTGAACTTGGAATATGGACTGGTGAACGTCTGGTTAAAGGAACTGGTGTATTCGGTCTGGCTTCAGCACTCAAGACTGAAGTTGGGGGCAGGTACCATTTGGCTCGAAGTATAATTCCTGAATGGCATGGCTACTAAGCCCTCTCAATGGCATATATAACACTTTTATTCAACCTATATAAATGATGTTTCATTGTTGATCTTTCGTTCTTCAATTAATGACGATAGCGTAAAATCCAGAGCCACAGTGCGGAAATGCAGCTGGGCTCATGAGAAGAATAAGCCCCGAGAGAAGCTTTCCTGTGTTGTTGGACCCGTCAGCGGTCTTGGGACCAGAAGCCTTCAGGTCCAATCGAGTCAGATGGCTGTATAGTTTGTATGGTGGATCCGTTGTGGTTGTTTGTTCTCTTTCTTGTTTTTGTTAGCGATTGTGGAGGCTCCATTTCTTATCTCTGGAAGATAAGCACAAGAGCCATGGAAAAAGCCTTGAACAACAACTTAACTCACCAGAAGAGGCTCACTTGCTGTCGAAATATCTGGCTGCTCAAATATCCAAGACTAGGGACTACGGTGGCAATTGGACTCAATACATCTAACTGAGAGCGATATGATTGGTATGGCTGTTGTGATTTGGTAGTACCACACGTAATCAAATAGCCGATCAGCAGTTGACCTAATCACATCATTATCTACCACAACTCCACAATGGCTCAAAAGAGAGACAGGCGACTAGCAATATTGTCGAGTGCTGCAAAGTCGTCGTATAAATAGTATCGAGGATTCCAAGCAGTCAGATATGGAATCTTCTCAGGATGAGGCCTTTGTTCAAAAATAAGAAGGGATACGTTCCAATACCCAGCGGCTCATCAAACTATCTTTGGCAAAACTGAGCAAGACAAAGCAGTCCAAGAGAACGGTCTAGAGATGGGGTTTTTCAAGAACAAGCACAAGATATCGGAACACTCACTCCATTCAAGTGAAGAGATTGATGGGAAGTCCAGTCAAAACAACGTCGAGAAGAACAATTCAGCTTCTCCAGTCATTGACGATGATGTGGAATTAACAGGACTATCAAAATCGAGTATAAAAGGTTTGAATACAGAAATAAGAGAAATTGATAGTGACGATTTTTCATTTGTCGAAGGAGATGTCTCAACTCTGAACAATTCTCCTTATCCTGAAGTGCGTGAAGTGGTTCCCAACACAGATGATCCCTCCATAATAATCAACCACTGGAGAACTTGGGTCATGACTACAATTTTCGTTATTGTGTTTGCTGCCGTTAATCAATTTTTTTCCTTACGCTATCCAACTTTAACAATAAATTATTTAGTGGCTCAGGTTCTTGCTTATCCTATAGGTAAATTCTTAGCAAAAGTTTTACCAGATATTAAATTCAAATATTCTTGGTTCAATTTGAACCCAGGCCCATATACAATCAAAGAACATGGGATTTTGACAATTTGTGTCGCTTTGACCTCATCTACAGCGTACGCAATGAACATTTTAATCTCACAAACAAATTTTTTCTATAGAGATTTTGGTTTAGGTTATGAAATTTTATTGGTATGGAGTACTCAATGCCTAGGTTATGGACTCGCTGGTCTAACAAGAAGATTTGTTGTTGATCCTCCGAGTATGATTTGGCCTCAAACTTTGATTTCGGTCTCCATGTTTGAGGCTTTACATTCTTCTAAGATTGATAAAACCATCGTTCATGGTTGGAAAATTTCAAGATATTATTTCTTTTTGTTGGTATTGGTGGCTAATTTTGTTTGGTATTGGTTTCCAGGATTCATCTTCAAAGGTTTGAGTTATTTCAATTTTGTATTATGGGGGTCTAAAACAAGAGATAACTTTGTTACAAATTTCATTTTTGGTGTTTCTGGTGGTGTTGGTCTCATACCAATCACTTTTGATTACACACAAATATCACAAGCCATGACAGGATCAGTCTTCAGTACACCTTATTGGGTTTCAAGTAACACATATGCTTCCGTTTTCATTTTTTTCATTGTGATTTTACCAATATTATATTTTACAAATACTTGGGACGCAAAATACTTACCAGTCATTTCCACAACTACTTATAACAACAAACAAACCAAATATGATGTCAACAGTATCATGGGTGAAAATTTTATAATCGATAAAGAAAAATACAAAGCTTACTCACCGTTATTTGTTCCATTCTCATATTTGTTAAGTTATGCATTGAATTTTGCTGCTGTGACAAGTTTATTTGTTCATTGTTTCTTATATCACGGGAAGGATATCTACAGAAAATTTAGAGACTCAAGAGCTGGTGGGTTAGATATCCATCAAAGGTTGATGCTTAACTACCAGCAGGTCCCGGACTGGTGGTATGCGGCTGTGTTTGTGATCTTTCTAGGGTTATCATTTGTCACCGTATGTGCTTGGGATACTGGATTGCCAGCTTGGGGGCTTGTTGTGGCCTTATTGATCAGTATCGTCACGTTCTTACCTCAAGGTATACTGGAAGGGACCAGCAATCAAGAAGTTGGTTTGAATATTATTACAGAATTGATTGGTGGTTACTTATTCCCATTCCGCCCGATGGCTAATCTACTGGTTAAGGTTTACGGGTTTATTGTTATGAGACAGGGATTGAACTTATCCAGAGATTTGAAACTAGGCCTCTACTTGAAGATTGCACCAAGGATATTATTTTTCATTCAGATGTATAGTACACTGCTGGCTGGTGTCACACAAGTTCTTGTACAAAAATGGATGCGAGGTCATGTTGAAGATATATGTTCAACTTCTCAAAGCGATGGATTCATCTGTGCAAATGGACGTACTATTACAAACGCTGCAATAATTTGGTCATTGCCTCAATATTTGTTCACTCCAGGCCAAAGATATTCTCCATTGTTACTATTTTTCATCATCGGTCCAATCTTAACCGTTGTCGGCTGGTTACTATATAGAAAGTGGCCTGATAAGATGATTGGTAAATTCAATGCACCAATTTTCTTTGTTGGGCCTGGGAATATTCCACCTGCTACCCCGTATAACTATGGTTGTTTCTTTGCATTATCCAGTCTCATCTATTACATCAGGAATAAATGGCCAAGATGGGACGCCAAATATAGATTTGTTCTAGGTGCCGGTGTTGAAAGTGGTGTTGCCATTGCAGTTGTCATCTTGTTTCTATGTGTTCAGTACCCTGGTGGTACACTTGACTGGTGGGGTAATTCTGTTTATAAGAACACTATAGATTATGAAGGTACTCCATACTATACACTGGGGGAAAATGAAACGTTTGGCCCTAAGAAATGGTGGTAAATCTTACCAGAAAAGCCCATATATAAGTACTTCATCTGATATGAAGACGCTTCAAGTGAGAGTAAAGATTGCTTCGAAGCTAAGAGATAATATATACCAAGAACTGGAGCAATATATTGAATCATAAAAAACAAAACTCTCCACATGTACGCTAGACGATTGATATATCTCAAGTTCAATATGTATATGACATATGCTAGATTGAGTTTAGTGAATTATTGACCTATATGCTAGCGTACTTCATAGTTAGTGCCCATCGGTGCTTCCGATTCATGACATTACAGCCAATTAGTTTCTTCTGTATTTGTTAAGGAATCATCATTTGTACACCTGACTTGTGTATACTACAAATTTAAATATAATCAACGACTATCTGTTTTTGGAACGTTTATAATTGTTTCTTTGTTTTAAATGTGTGTATGTGTTCAGAGAAGAGTGAGTTTATTAAAGTTTAAATTTACCTATTTTATGAAATGATTAAGCTGATATGAAGCAGTAACAATGATTGAATGAATCATAAAAAATATATACTAGCCAGCACATTATACAAAACTCAGAAAAACAAAACGACAATAGAAAGGAATAGACCAGCATATAAAAGACCAGCAACCGATTTATGTGAAAAGTTTGTTGAAGCTGCAGATTTTTTAGATGAAGATGACGAGGATGAGTCTGAACTTGATGAGTCTTTTGAAGCTGAAGAGTCAGATGAAGAAGAAGTAACATCACCAGAAGAGTTTGGTGCTTTGATGTTACTTGATGATGTATAATTATTTGAGAGCAAATCAACATCGTCACTGACATAAGTGCCATCCCAACAATAATCTTCGAAACATTTGGCACATTCATCCGATTGGGTTTGATTTGTACGTTCTTGTTCACGACGGATGATTGCACAAGAAACACATCTTTGCCATTCGTTATCAATTGTCAAGTTATATCTTGAAGAAACTTCATAACCATTTTGTATCATGGCCAATTTTTCTTCGTCTTCGTATTCCATTTTATAAGTTGAGGTGTTTGACCAGTATGAATAAGCATTATTGGCAATATAAACAACCAAAGGTGGGACATAGGCCAAATCGGTCAAATTGGAAGAATCACAACCGAAAAATGTTGGTTTTGAGGTCAAATTGTGGGATAAGAATGTGGATTGACCTGGGACATATGGGAAGGCAGTTCCATTAGCCTGGGAGCCAAATTGACGTTCGTAAGAAGCAATTAATGAAGCACCATCTGGGAAATAGTCATCGGTATCGGCAGAGTTATCAAACGCAAAGATGACATCGACATCACGTTCCGGTTGAATTAATGGAGCAAGTGGAACATTTTGTAAATCCTCACCACCATCACACAAGTATAAATATTCGTCATCCACAATGGTGTTCACTTTCGAATACCCAGTATTGTAGAAAGGATTTGGATGATAAATTGCAATATCATCATAATCTTCGCTAACGTTCTCTAAGAAGTCTTGAACCAAGTCATAAATAACACCTGTTAACCCGGTGGTGTTCAATTGCAAGATAAACTGGTTGAATAATGATGACGAAGTACCCATAACAAACCCACCATTATCGTAACCACCAATACATTGATCACTTTGAGGTTCACCATTCGAAACTTCAGTACCCAAATATTTGATATCAGTAAATGCATATAACGAAGGGTCCCAAGAACCTAGTTCAAAAGGGTTGAATTCGAAAACAGTTGAATTCAAATTGATGATTTGTGTACCAGGGGTTCTACCTGTGGCAATACTGATTGGGAATGGCATTTCACCATTTTTGAATACATCAACATCTCTTAAAGTGGAGAAAGTGATGCCCGCACCACCGTTATTAGCAGTACCGAAAAATTGGTATGATAGGGCTCTACCCCATATGTCACTTAAACTTGTGTTATAACCGGCTTGTTGTTTTGAATCGATAGCATCATTAATAGCATCCCATTGACCAAAAGTTTTAAAAATATTCCAACCTCCAGAGGCGAAAATTGAATTTTCCAAATTCCAAATGGTATCATTTTGAATGATTTCAGCAACACTTGTCCAATTATTTAAAGCTAATGTACCCGTTAACCAGTTACCACCTGAAAGACCGGCTAAATAAGTGGTTGCTTGTAATAATCCACCGAGACCTGTAGTATTAGCACCAGAGGTTCTACTATCCAAGGCACTGATTTGACCGGCACCACAAAGCATGGCTCTGTAACCACCACCAGAGAAGGCAAGACCAATGTTGATTGAGCGATTACTTAAAAATTCATCAACATCAAAATCTTCCAAGTCGGCTCTTTCCAAAAATTCTCTTAATGCTTCGTCGGTATGTTCATGTCTTTTCTTTAACCAGCTTGTTTCGTCATCACTTAGGCTTTCAGCAGCCCTCACTAGTCCAGAGCCCCCAGCAGTGCTTTTATCCGGACATGATATGTTTCCTGGGGCATACCCACCGGTGGGAGAGTAGGCAAGGGCTATAGCGATTGTGTTGACCAGCACATATATGAGAATGAGCTTCATTATTTAGAGGGTAGGGGAGATGCAAGCGATAGATCGGGCCCTTTTCTTTGCTGGATCTGTGGGGCACTCTGCACAACAATCGACGAAGGGAATCGATCTTTCTTAAATAAAAGTTGGGATGAATCGAATGTTTTGATAATATTCCGAGATGATGAGCCTACTTTTTAAGTGTTGAAGATCGCGCGAAGCGTTTTAGAAGACACACTGAAATGCGGCCTTTACACGTCTTTTTGCAGGGATTTCTAGTGAATTCAGATATTGGAAGCCATAACTGAAGGTATCGAATCATCTGGTACGAGATGCTTTTCCATAGGGTCCGTGTTCTATCGCAATCGTTATGGTATCCCTCAAAGACCTGGATCATTTAAGACCCTTTCGTGTCCGTTGTGGGTATCTAAAAGAGCAAAAGATATGTCTTCGGAAGTGCCGGACGGTTTGGCTTAAGCGAAAAGCTGTGCCAAACCTCTTGGATCATTCTCCTATAAGCTATTTCCATAGAAGTTGATTTCGATAAAGCTTGGTGTTGGGAGGAATAGTCACATACTGTTTGTCAAGCTCAGACAGAGTTCAAATATAGTTTAGAGCCGTTGCTCTATCAGAGCCCCGATATAGCTTTCCACTAGATCGGCCCATTAAGAGCCACTAAACGACCACACCTTTCAAGTGTCTTCCGAGAATTTCAAGCCACGAGCAAACAGCCTCCCAAACAGCCACGATCTATATCGAAGACCAACGTCCACCGATACAAACCATTTCATTATTCTGCCATAGGTGATTCCAATTTCAACCTTGAAGTTGCATTATGCAAGAATTGGCGATCCTCATCTTTAACTAGTCTGCTTTCGGGTATTTCAAGCAACTCGTGGGTACGGTCTTCCGAGCACCAGGCCGTGTAATCTAAAAGGCTACGTCCTAGAGATTCATTCACCACTATCCAATGATCAACATCAGGGCACGAATTCACGTTACATTGACCTCAAGTCTTGTCTGGTCATACGAACCAGGAAGCAAAACTGCACTGACACAAAATTTCCGCGAATTCATGGGCAGCTTAGTGCTCTTACCGCTCTTCGCGAATTTCTAAAAAAATTGTAGTATACACTGATCTCTATGTTGTTTATGAGATGAGTTCGAAACAAAGTGATTATTTGATAGGTGACAGAGTAGGGGTGCTTGATGTTCGAGGTTGATTTCCTGGCTAAGAGGGGTCCTAACGACCTGGAGCTACAACGGCTTCTGAAGAGGCGCTCTGAGAAGCTCTACAAAGCCAGAAAGTTGGCTCCCAAGGAAGATGAAGATTCAAGACATTATAGAGAATATGAAGATTCTGAAGAGTTACAAAGAGTTAAAAAATTTGCTCCAGAAGACACTTTTGAGGTATGGGTACAGGAGAAACATATCAATAAAAATTTTGAAAAGTTCTTAGAGAAACCAAAAGCTAAGAAGGCAAAGAAAAGTCAGCATCAAGACTGGGAAGAAGAAGATGGTGATCGAATGGAGGAAGATGTAGAAGAGGAAGAGGTTGACTCGGACTCATCTGATACACAGAATGCCAACAATAATAACCTTGCGTTAGCCAAAGCTCGTTATAAGATCAAAAAGCAAGGTTTAGAGATCTTGCCATACATTGGATCAGAGGACGACTCTGAAAAAGATAGGTATTTCTTAGCAAATAAATTGTCGTACTCCAAAAGACACACTCTTGTTCTCACCAAAATTCTTCATTTAAATATGCTGAAGAAAAACTGGAAAATTGCTTATAGAAGCTTTTCTCTCCTACTAAGAGCTCAATATATTGATATACGATCAATTTGGCCTCTTGGGGTGGAAATCTTGACAAGATTAGCTGAAGAATTTCATTCATCAGTACAACCACCTGAAGAGTCTATTGATGAATACCATTTAAGAACAAACAAGCTGAAACTTTCACCGGAATTGTCACTGTTCAAAGATGAACAATTTTTAACCTGGCTACAAAATTTTTACCCACCAACAATAACGAAAAATCCAAAGCTTTTGCAAAATGCATTCCCTTACAAGGCTTCATCCAAAGATACAGCGCCAATGTTTGTCCTGACATTGATTTGGATTTTGCTGATGAGGCGAGATTTCACAAAAGTTAACGAGAAATTATCCCAGTTACTATTACTCCCGCCTTATATATCTGATGGAACTTTTTACTTCCTGCAGGGGCTTTCGTATTACTTGGAAGCTTCACAGTTGAGTAAAGAGAAAGAAATGGATAAACAACAAGTTGAAACTCTATTGTTGAATTCTAGAAATTTCTTCAAAGAAGCTAAAAATCGTCATTGTGATTTCCCAGAAGAGTTAATAAATGGCCAATTGAATCTTATTGAGCGAAGAATCTCATTTGGTTTTGAAAAGGAACTTGAACAAGCAATGTTATCCAAGGGTAAAGCAGAAGACTTGGAGAAGTCTGAATCCAATCCAAATGATGGCTATAAATCTCAGAAATATATTCTTTCAAGTGGTGAAGAGGATAGTGATGAGGAAATGGGAAATGATGATGACGAAGAAGTCATGACAAATGAAAAAAACGATACTGATGACGATGACAGAGACGATAAAGAAAGTAATGATGAAACACCAAGTGATAATGATACTGATTGAAGCTTACGATATCAACGATGTATTTAGTCAGACATCAGAGTGATCAAATTTGGTGACAAGTTATTTAATGAATGAACGAACCTATTTAAACTACAATGAACGTATTCATCAACTGTGAATCGTGACTGTTTATTATACCATTATTCTGTTCATATGCTTCGTGATTTGTATAATTCCGATGGCCGTCAAACCGAAGGTGGATTCTGTAGATCTTCAACTTTGCTATTATACTCATTTACCACCTCCTGTAATCTTTTGATTTCATCTGTCAAAGCTTTATGTGATTTAATGATTGTATTTGGAAACCCAGCTGCATTAGATGATGATGACGATATATTTTCAGAATCTTCAGACTGTTTGCCCTCTTTCTTACTTATATTTTTGAATAGTCTCACTTTATCCTCTTGAGAAATTTTTTTAATCTTTGCGGTTGTAGTGTCATTGATTTTCAATTGATATTCATCCTCTGTGGCATTTTTATTAGAAAGCTTGAACAACACCCAATCTGGTGGTTTCAATTGATTTGATCTTAGTCTTAAAATGTTGCTGTTTGTGTCATTGGCTGATGATGGATTTAAATTGGTGAATGACGTGAACCCAGATGTTACAGGTGGGCGTTGTCTATTCAAGAATGGGGGTGGTGATATATTGTTATAGGCTGGGTTCAAATTAACGCTTTGTTGAGAAGAAGCACGAGAAGGTTCAGGTTGGCGAACCTGCGCCTGCTGTTGTTGATCTTGCCCATGATACTCTTGATTCTGGCGATCGAGATGGATTTGCTGCTGTTCTTGTTGTGGGGATGGTTGTATGTTATTGTTGTTGTTAGCGTCATTGAAAACAGGGGCTCTACACATTGGACATGCTTGAGATCTTTCAAACCAACCTTTCAAACAACCCAAATGGATGATGTGACCACAATGTAATTTTTTTGGGAAAGAACGCTCACCTTTTCTGATCCCTTCTGTTGTCATATC
>JAJMFN010000437.1:0-17059 GCA_030574735.1 Hansenula sydowiorum
CATGAAAACCTATTGGGTATAGGCCAATCGAAAAAGAATAGCAGCGGTGTATTTTTGACAACAAATATTGAGCTCATTAGCACAAGAATTTGAGTATCATTGCCGAAAATAAGGGAGAAGTTTCAAAAGTTGATTGGTATTATAGGATCTTCAATAAGAAGACTACCTTAAGCAATGGTACAGGTGACCCAGAGGTTACCGAACAAGATCATGTTGTCTTGGTTGTCGGTGTTTTCTTGTGGAGCAGCAGATGAAGTAACAGTTGATGGTTGCATTTTTAAATAATTGTTGTAGTTGGAAGATTGTTCTTTGTTGTTGAAGATAATAAAGAAAAGAAAAGAAGATGAAACAAACTTGAGTCGAAAGAGAAAATTTTAGCTCTTTTTATCTATAAATCATTTTGGGGTTCGATTGTTGGTCTGTTGGTGAAGCTATCTGAACTTTCAACTATATGAGGCTTGAAGTTCATTTACTGTTTGTGTTTTGGTGTTGATATTAGATTTGAGCCAAATTTGTTATTTCCAAATCGGGGTGACACAAAAGAAGTCAAAAAAAGTTGAATGTGCGTTTCAGGGCGAAAACTGGAAAACTGCTTAAAAAGTTTTCTATGCAATGTAAATGAGATACATCATTGATATCGACTGATTGGGAAAATAAGAGGAGAACAGAAATAAAAGTTCGGCATTGTAACCACTTATTTGAGCAACACCGCCATGAGTCGAAACAGGTTGCCAATGTGAGTCAAAAGTTGCCTCATGTATACGGCCAATAAGATCTTTGGAAGACCTTATAATCTTTTTTTTATGGAGCCCATAGATTGGTTAAATGATTATCTGGTGATACGTGGTTTGATGTTTGTTATGCTGGATCTTGCTCAATTAGTATGATTTACAAGCCCGTCCATACTCTTAGAAAAAGCTTAGCTCGTGCTATACCGAAATTTATAGGTGATCGCTGTTTTTGTGTGTATGGGGCTCGACTATGAAGAGTTGCAGAGGCAGCTTATTGAATCTGTGTACCCACTTTTGGATATGATTTAGTGCTCATCGTCAAAGTTTTGGATTATAGAGGAACGTGGCTAATTCAGCTGAGGACGGTCGTTTTAATTGTTAATATTTGAACTCATCAACTACTGAATGGATAATTTTAGAAGTAAATTGGATTATAAATTAATATATTATAAAATCTATCAATAATTAAAGCCTATTGAGTATGAACCAATCGAAAAAAAATAACATGCGAAGAAATTTTGACAACAGAGTGTGAGTTGATTAGCACAAGAATTTGAGTGTCATCGCTGAACATAGCGGAGAAATTTAAAAGTTGTCTGTTAATTTAAATTCTTGAATGAAGAGACTATAGCTTAAGCAATGGTACAGGTGACCCAGAATTTACCGAACAAGATCATGTTGTCTTGGTTGTCGGTGTTTTCTTGTGGAGCAGCAGATGAAGTAACAGTTGATGGTTGCATTTTTGTAACTATTGTCAAAGAGTGTTTGATGATTGTTTGATGATAATATAAAACAGCTAAATCCAGAGTTGAAAGAAGAAGAAAAGTGATGATTTTATAGATATTTCACAAATGAGGCATGTTTATTCATGTTACATCTTGATCAAAGCTCTTTCCACGAGACTCCAGTTTGAATGTGGTTGAAAAATTACTTTTTAAGTATTACTTTTGAATTGATGTACTTTTGAATTGATGTACTTTTGTAATTTCCCAATTCGGATGTAACAATAAGGTTTTGAGATTTAACATGCATGGAAAAATAAAAAAACTTTACGATCAGTAAAGATTCCAACCAAATGCGACTCAATGAAAAGAATGAAATACCCAAATGACTCTCTATTGTTTCCAACAAAATAGAAAATTTTTAAGCTCATCGACACTAAGGGGTTTTCTGATTCAGCGATCCTATTGGATGGTACCTGTTTAGTGTCGAGGTATTTACAAATCAGGATATACCGAGCTGCAAGGAAGAAACAGTGGCCTCAAGATATCATGAAATGCCAGCTAAAAAACCTACACTAATCCGTACTGAGAATTTAAGAGAACTATGAAGCAGATCTTGAATAAGTTCAAAACTAAAGTAAAGTATATAGCTCGCATGTGGGATGGTACCATGGTCGCAAAACGGAATAACGTCAATAGCTTATAGGCGCCCCAAAAACGTAAGCGTATGCCTTTCCAAACAGATAATCACCTCATCATATCAAGACAACTGATGGTGAAACTTTAAGTTGTCGATAATCTCTAGTAAAAGCCAAGTGATGCGTAAAAATGTTTCCAAATCGATGCAACACATACAATCCTATTGTTGGCAAAGCGGCCGAGTCGCCTCAACAAGGGCATATTTGGTCCAAAGTACGAACACCCATTGAGCTGAACAAAGTGTCTTTGTGGAGTAGAAAATCTTGATAATAAATTGTTGATTTCCAAAAGACCGAAAAGCTGAGGTAAGAAGCTTCTTGCCAAACAAAGCTTTTATTAATAATCACAAATTGCTTTATGAATAGATAGATGTGGCTGTAAAGTATGACTTAGGATCAAGCCTAAGACAAAGAATTAATCCTAACATCCATATATGTTTCCAAATTTCACGAGATCTTAACTCAAAGTGAATCTCTATATTACTGTCATTATTGATGTGTCATTAATACCTCACTAAGCTAGAGCAATTTCCTTGGAGCGTCATACTTAGCTCCATTTTGACTCAAACATCACCTAGAAGCGCAAGATCCAGCACCACACCCTAAAGACTATTCAACTTCCATTAAATCGTTAGATACCCAACAAATTTTCAAGATATCCGGTCGTTTAAGTATCGAGTTGGATTTTCTCACCACTCGTCAGCTTTTCCCAGTGGAGAAATGTGATCAGGCCAGTATTTACCTAGCCAAAAGGCGCGCTTGTAAGCGGCCTCTTTTTTTAACAAGCGTACTTCGAGTGACCTGGAAGTGAACTTAGACGTTGAGGAGCTGAACAACATGGAGATGATAAAAAGCGTGGAGCATATTGAAGCGGAAAGCGGGTCTACGTTAATATTGACCGTTGTCCCTGGAGGCAATATGGTACTTGCTTTCCTCTTCAACAACTAATCGATACCGCCAATCACAACGTTCCAGGAGACCGAGCGCAAGTGCTGTCAAATCTCGCTCTCCGATGGTAAAAAGTGGCACCGCTTACTCAAAACCGACAAGACTTTTACAAGACTTTCAAGTGGTGCCTTTGGTCTCTTGGCCCGTATACAGATCTATAAGGGAAAGACAATAGTAGTAACGAATATTAGGCTATTATTTACACCTTAATTATCACGTCATTTGAATAGATAACTAACCCAACACTCATGAAGAGCTGATGATTCTTCTCCACAAATCCCGAACTATAGCTAGAACTAGCAAGGTTTATTCATCGACCGAGATCAAATAATCTCAATTATACACTAGCCGTGCTAGTTTTGGGGATTTGCGATTCATCGATGTCAAAAATTGACAACAAGGTATGTAATTGCAAATTTCAGATAGGTTCCTTTGATCAGTCCTCGAAACTCATCATCACTTGCTACTGAACGTATTATATATGCACTATAATTGTTCAAAACAAGTTTAAGCCACTTTGGATACCCTATTGTATACCAAGGATGAACTGCTTCATTGTACTACTCAATCCCTTCCATGAATGATCAGATTCTCCAACTCAAAAATCTTCAGTTCTTAATTCTAAATTTTCTTTTCCTACGCTAAACCATCACCAAAATGGCCCAGTTTATATATCCGATCCCATATTAAAAAACATCACTTTACAGCTACTTGCCGAGACATACGTACAGTGTGTTGTCAAAAGGTCACTATGTGAGTGATATTCGTAATGATCATTATGACACATCTTCTCCATAGTTCGTTCACTTTTCAAGTACTTCACCTCACTATGAATTTGAAATCCGAGGTGCCCCACAGTAACACAAACCATGCAATGTTCACGAACCTAGCAAGGCCGCCGTTTGTTGGCTTAAAGGTAGATCCAACATAAATCTTGTCATCGTTATAAATACAGACAGATTCCTCAACATCCCCAGATGCTCTAAGTGAACCAACTACGGACAGTTATTAAGACCATCGGAAATATGTCGGAGCAATACATCAACAGTACGGATACTGAAAAACAATCACCACCAGTACACAAAGAAAGTCAAACACCAACTTTTGACTCTGGAAACTACAGTGATCAAAGCGCAACGGTTCAGAATACAAACACTAATCATCAATACGATGTCGATCATGAAGTCACTAGAATATCCCATGCTGGTGATAATAGTGAATATATCACAATCGGTAGAACAAAAGTTTTAAAATCAGAATTAATAAGTGCTTTTGGTGGTACTTTGAATCCAGGTTATGCTGCTCCTTCAGTTCATAGATTTGCCAATCCAGCTCCTTTAGGGTTATGCGGTTTCGCTCTAACTACTTTTGTGTTATCAATGTGTAATGCACAAGCAATGGGTATCAAGACTCCAAATGTCGTTGTTGGTTCCGCGTTCTTCTATGGTGGACTTGTTCAGTTATTAGCTGGAATGTGGGAGATTGCATTGGAAAACACTTTTGGTGGTACTGCTTTGAGTTCTTATGGTGGGTTTTGGTTAAGTTATGCAGCTATCAATATCAAGTGGTTTGGAATTGCAGATGCTTATGAGGAAAAAGCTGAATTTGGAAGCGCTGTTGGATTTTTTTTAATTGGGTGGGCAATTTTCACATTTGGAATCTTGCTCTGTACATTGAAATCAACATTGGCCTTTTTTTCTCTATTCTTCTTTTTGGAACTTACTTTCCTACTTTTGGCTATTGGCGAATTCACTGCAAAAGTTGGTGTTACAAGAGCAGGTGGTGTTTTCGGTGTGATTACTTCTTTCATAGCTTGGTATAACGCATTTGCTGGTATTGCCAATAGAGAAAACTCATATTTCACTGCTCATGTTGTTCCAATGCCAGGTGCTGCTTCTAGATTTAAGAGTGATTAATTTGCTAGCGTACAAATCTTCCGATACTTTATATTTATCTTTCAATATTTATAGTAATTATTTATATTCATCTTTGCCTGTGTGCAGGTATATATTTATATATGGCTTTTGGGTTGGACCTGAGGTTCCATTTACCAACTGTCTATAATTTATAATGAAATGACTACAGTTCTCTTGAAAACTTGCTTCAAATCATACAATCTGCCACTGAAGACACTTAGATATTCTCTCTCGTTTGTATTTTTTTCGTCACAAATGGCTTGAATTGGTCAAATCAATCTCCTCTATAATGGTTTTAACAATAAGCCTTTATAAACGTAATTAATAATAGTCATAAGTAACCCAGTCCATAAAAGGGCGTAAAGGCCTCGAAAGCTTCATTCAGTATATATCTAAAGCCCAGATCCACTGGTACAATTGGAACAATAATAACGAAACTCGTACAATGTCTTTCTTCAATCAAGCCCTTCTTTCGCTAAGCGCTATATCAGATTCCATGATATAAGATATAACTACGCGAATTTTTGGCTTGAAAGGACGTATAAGCTATTTTTGAGGTTCTGGTATTCTGTGTGCGTTTAACCTGTGTATATCAGATTTTTGTTGTACGATATATGAAGACTCTTCACTAGGTCTCTGTTGAGGAACAACATTCGTTAAGTCTATGGCCCATACGTATAAGAACACCTCAATGGGAAATTTCTCCATATTTGAGATCAGCAATTGTTAAACTTTATAAAAAGTAGAAGAGCATGTTTGGCAACCCCATAATTTTATTCCTCTATGATACTGAAAATCGTTTTGATCATGAATTTCCAATCAAGTTTGAGCACGATAAGCCTGTCGTGTTTACTGATTCCTGATCTGTCGGAAAACGATCTTTTAATAACACGATGTGGTACAACTGGATGTAACTAGGAGGGAATTGAACGAGTTGTCCGTGCAGTATTGATTAAACGAAGCCATTTGCGCACATTCCTAGTTTATCTATTATGACAAGGTCAGCACGCAAAGTGGATTATATTATACAATGTGGAAACTTGCCTACTCGTCATGTGTTACCATATAAAGCGAGCCCTTTTCAACTCGTGTCTATATACTTTAACGTTCATAATAGATTGGCAGACCTACATTTACAAGCTACGATTGTTCTTAGTTCCTAGGCTCGAGCCTCTTCCTCTCCCTACCACTTCACTTCAACTTTTGCACATGTAGCTAGCTCTCTTCTTCTATTGGTGGGCGTGCTTAAATCCATTTTAGGCCTGTTATCGTTTTTTCGCTTCCCTCTTTTTCTCGCTGATTTTGCGCTTCTCCAGCCCTGGAAGCGTACCTGCCCATATTTACTCGGAACATACTCAAGTTTACGCCTGAGGGATTTTTCAATTAGCGTCAAACTATCTCCATAAGGCCACTGGGAATATAAGTAGTGAAAAACTGGTAGACTTTAAAACGGTAATGATAGGAAGCTGAAAAGTAAGCATTGATAAACATTTTAGTGATTGCTGACTCCTGAGCACAGCGCTTGGCTTGAACGATGATTATACCACAGCTACTCAGATCCGTCGCTGCCCGATGGTGATGAAACGTACCACCCTTGTATCCTGTATAGGTTAAACAGCTGATATAGCAAAGCTGTTTTCGCGAAGCTTCAATAGCTAGTAGAAATGCTGAAATGGCCTCACTTGCTAAACACTAACGATACAAACAAAGACGTATAGAAACTAGCTGAACCTCATTTGTTGTCACTTGGGACTCAGGAGCTCATGACGATAAAAATTACTGCGACTGAAGGCTAAGCAGGATGTAGCTGTGCTGTTTGCTTGGTACTTGGATCTTCTCTTTTAGGTACTCGTAGCACTTTCGAGCACCACCAAGTGGCGCTGAATGGCATTTCCTACAGGGCAAAAGTGGCAAAAAAAAAGCTCTGGAAATTGGTGTTAAACTTTCTTGTATATGTTACAACTTTAAGTAGCAAATTGAGCCCCGTTTCACCGCAAAAAAGCTTTTATTGAATCATCCCAACCTAAAGATCACGGTGCTCTGTCCAGAGAGAACCATCTAAAGTGGATCCTAGCTCGAAGACGCCACTGCGTAATTTGCCTCCCATGGCACCAGAAGGCCGCTCTAGGCTGCTCTAGGCGGGATCCACCAGACTTTCTGGGCTAGTCTCACCAGGGACTCTTTTCTTTTAAACAACAAATTCCGAATCCCAAAAAAAATTTGGACTCAAAATTTAAAAGCTCTAGCGCCCTCAAATTTACAAATTCCTTTAAGCATCAACAGTTTATATATCCAAGGATAAAACAATCTTTCAGTACATTCAAAAACTCTTCTTCATCCCCTTTTCAAAGGTTTATTAGGTTCACAAAGTCTCGCGCTTGCGTGTTGCTTCAACTTGTTCCATCAAAACTTCCCTTCGTGGTGATATTCTGCCATTTCTTAGTACTTAGGACTAGCTGATAAATAGGCATCATCAACATTTCAAGACAACGAAAAAGTATCAACAGCATTCTCTTACCAAAAGCATAAAGCAGGGATAAAGAAATAGCCTTGTTGTCAAAGAAAAACATCCCAGATCATACCCTTTTTGAGAATACTAAATTTGGTTTTCTTAAATCGTTTCACAAACAAATTCTACTCGGTTTCATAGACGTTTGCTGTCTCAAAACACCTCATTAGAATCTGAAGTTTACTTCATCAAGACCACAGTTTTCTAGTAAATTCATACAAGACATATTAATCAATTCTTATCACAAAGAAATCATTGCATATTACTTTACTATAGCATTTTAATCAGCATTTCATCAAAACATAGAACTAATTCAAGAACATCGGCAAAATGGGCTCAACAGTGGAAAACAGACCAAGAAAGGGTACGCTCAGTAGCAAGATTGGCAAGATGTTTGGTGTCAACGAGAAACATGCGATTCCGGAAAGCCCTGAGGAGCAAATACCGAACGTTTATCAATCAACAAGAGACCAACGTACTGTTTCTGGACAATCCATACCAAACAACAACTATACAACAAATCCAAGATCAAATAGCTCAGGATCAAATTCGAACTCTGCATCTTCTTTGAACAGCTCGAGCTCTTCCGTTAACCAAATGGTCGAATTTGAAAAGCCGAAAACTCCATCAAGGGCAGGTTCAAGAACTCCTTCAAGACCACCATCTAGAAATTCAAGCATAAACCATAAAAATCAACCACCATTGAATACCCAAATCAGTGAGGAGCTGGCACATTTAAAACTGAATAAACCCCCTGCAAAGAAATCACCTCCAACTTCTGAATCTGGTCAAGCTCCATTACAACCAGGTACTCAATTGAAACCACCTATTACTGCTGCCGCCGGGGCAAGCACGCCGACTCTTTTGAGTAGATCTTCTTCATCTGCATCAACACATCATCATAATGCCGCTAATAGTATTAATGGAGGTGCTAGTTCGACAAACCTGAATCAAAAATCTGCAAGATTTGTTGTTTATGATGATGGTACCCATGCCCATCACTTGAGAAACACAAAGAGACAGGAAAAATTGAGTAATATGTTGAAAAATCTATTGGGTGCTCAAAAGTTGAGAGATGAAGCTGTTAGTACTGTTCCTGAAATCTTGTCAAATAATCCACCTTCATTATTTTCTGGGTTGGTTAAGCAAATAAACAATGCAAATGAAGAAAATATGCCATTTAGTGGTGCTACAAGAGTTCAAGGTGTCCAAGGTGCAGTTAATCAAACTTCATCCCACTCCAAGACTTTTGCAGAAAGATATGGTAGATGTCAAGAAGTTATAGGTAAAGGTACATTTGGTGTTGTTAGAATATCCCATAAAAAATTCAACAACAGTGAAAAAGAAACTCTATATGCTGTTAAAGAATTTAAGAGAAGACCAACGGAAAATGAGCAAAAATACTCTAGAAGACTTACCTCTGAATTTTGTATATCCTCTTCATTGAAGCATGTCAATATCATTGAAACTTTAGATCTATTACAAGATGCTAAAGGTGATTATGTTGAAGTTATGGAGTTTTGTTCAGGTGGTGACTTGTACACTTTGATCATTGCTGCTCAAAAATTGGAATATCTGGAAGCAGACTGTTTCTTTAAACAACTAATCAGGGGTGTTGTGTTTATGCATGAAATGGGTGTTGCACATCGTGATTTGAAACCAGAAAACTTACTCTTGACAGAAAATGGTATCTTGAAGATTACAGATTTCGGTAATAGTGAGTGTTTCAAAATGGCCTGGGAGAAGGATATTCATTTCAGTGGTGGCATTTGTGGTTCGAGTCCTTATATTGCCCCAGAAGAGTACACAACAAAAGAATTTGATCCAAGATCTGTTGACATTTGGGCTTGTGGTGTTATTTATATGGCTATGAGAACTGGACGTCAACTATGGAGATTAGCTAAAGATGAAGATGAATTTTATTTGAAATATCTTGAAGGACGTAAATCAACCAAGGGATATGAACCAATTGAACATTTGAAAAGAGCTAGATGTCGTAATGTTATCTATTCAATATTAGATCCTGTTCCACACAGAAGAATCAACGGGAAGCAAATTTTGAATAGTGAATGGGGGAGAGAGATTAAATGTTGTATATGAAATTCATATACGACTAAGATTACTATTATTATGAACACATTATTTCTATTTTATGTTTACTCTACAGTCATTTTCACAGACCACATTCAAAATGAGGTTCGGGAGTTTTGTTAAATCTCATCAATTATACGCGCATATTTCGACCTTTTTTTTTTGGACCTAGTTATTCAGTTCTAGTTTATTTCATAATAAATCTGTATTATATTATCGTTTTTTATAAACATTATACGATTTGTTTTGGAGTTGTTCCTGTTTTTTTACCACATCTATCATTTTTCATTATATCACGACTTTTCACGAGAACTACGATGACGTTTTTCATTCTTTTATTTGGACACATTGCACTTTGTACAATATCGCTTGACTTCATGTCATATACAATATATAAGATATAACGTATAAGAAGTAACAATTGTAGAGTTATTTGGGATGAAACAATATTGAAACTAAAATCTATCCCGTTGTGTCCCGTACCGGAGTTTTATTCTCAAGAATCCACAGAAAGAAAAAGTAGATTATTTATAAGCCTGGTTTTGAAATTGAAGGCAATCAAATAGGTTAGATTGAAATCAATATTTTTGTTAAAAAAGACAACCAGTTACATTGGCATCAATTATAATTCAAGATGAGTTGGTCAGGATTCAAGAAGGCCATAAATAGAGCTGGTCAACAAGTATGTGATTGCAATTTTTAATTTGCTTTAGGGGGTTCTCTTTGATACTTCCGGTACGATAGTTACATGTCAGAGAGGGTGCAAAAGAGGAAAAGAATCAACTTTAATGATAGAGATACTAACTCATGGTAATAGGCTATGATCAAAGACACCGATAGACAAAGTGATAAAGATTATGACATTGAAGAGCGTCGTTATAGAACGTATGTTTAGGATTAAAATCCCGGTTGAATTGATCTTTGTGATGAGGTCACTAACATGTTTGAAATTAGGTTGGAAAAAGCTGGTAGAGAGCTAGAAAAAGAATCCAAAGGTTATCTTGATTCTTTACGAGCCATGACTCAATCACAAGTTCGTATTGCTGAAGTGATTTCCTCGTTATATGATGATTCTAAATCAATGGGTGGTGGTTCCAACGTTGGTAACTATTATTTACAATGTGTTCAAGAATTCGATGGTGAAACGGTGAAACAGTTGGATGGTCCTTTCAGAGAAACTGTTTTGTCCCCAATCACCACATTTGCCAATTACTTCAGTGAAATTGATGATGCTATCAAGAAGAGAGCTCACAAAAAGGTTGATTTTGAAGGTGCTAAAGCTAAAGTGAGAAGACTAGTTGATAAGCCAGCTAAAGATGCGTCCAAATTGCCAAGAGCTGAAAAAGAGTTACAAATGACTAAAGAAATTTTTGATCAGTTGAATGAACAATTGAAAGAAGAACTACCACAATTGATCTCGCTAAGAGTTCCATATTTCGACCCAAGTTTCGAGAGTTTAGTCAAAATTCAATTGAGATTCTGTACCGAAGGTTACACAAGACTAGCCCAAATACAGAACTACTTGAATCAACAAGATAGAGATGACTATTCTCAAGGTATTCTTGATGACAAAATCAGTCAATTGTTGGTTGAAATGAGTCAGTTACAAATCGCCTCATTAGGGGCCAAATAAGACACTTGTCTAGCCACATCGTTCAACACAGTATATACTTGAGCAACTCTTTTAATCATTCTAATCTTACAAATAAGCCTGAATAAGGAACCTTTTTCGTTGTAGAAGTTTGAAGTCTATTGTCCCGATGCCCTCGGTTCCAAGTTTTTCTTTCGGATCGGAAGTCGTGCTTTATTCCACGGGATAAGAAAATCTTTATTCAGAAGCATCAAGAGGAAGATACGAAGTAACGGCGCTTTACATCCTATTTCGCTAGAAACATTCATAGGTAACTGTCAAATCGGGCGTTGAATATCTTCGTTTGCTCGTACCGCCCCCATCGCATTTGGTATCCATTGATTTGGTCTTCCTTGCTTTGTCTTATTGTTGTTGGTTTCGGTCCTTATTTATATTCATTTTTTCAGCCATTTCCCACTACACATGAATCCACAGTTGACTACTGAAGACCTCCATTAATACTGAACACCGCCCTTTACAAGTGCCTCTCATAACATGTTTGAGTTTCTGCTATTCATACGGTCACTATTCCAGGTGATTGTGAACCATATTTATTACCACCATGTTTCCAAACTAAGGAAATATTACAGTCGGCTTGGTCAATATATAACGAGGAATCAACGAGTTTTCATCATATGGCCGGTTTCCATAGCGTTTATTCTTTCATATCCAGCTATTTATTCACTTTACAACACATCTGATTCCTTTGAATCATCTTATATCATAGATTTGCATAGTAGGGGAATAGGAATCCAGCCTACAGATCATCAAAATATTGACTTGCTGGTTACAAATACATTATCATTGAAACAAATATGGATTACGCCCAAGCCTTTTGACAAGGAAGAAGTTTATGGCCAATCTTTAAGCGCTGGAGCTTTGGAGAAGCCATTTCTCCAAGATGCATTGTTTTTTCAAAATGAATTGCTGAAGGGGATCAACGAGAATGATGATACTTTTGCATATGTCCATACCCCGTTCATAGCGTGGAATAATGACTTGGAGTTGTTGAAGAATGATAGGTCTCCTTTGAAAGCACTACGAAAAAGCACTGCAAAATCATCGATTGAAAATGGGTTGTTATCTGGTGTGGTGAAAGTAAATGGATTGATAAAATCTGCAGAAGCCATCAGAATATTAGTTTTCTATAAAGACTCAAATAATGAAGCATTGAGTGCAGGAAATCTATGGGATGATAACTTGTTGAGGATGAAAGAGAAGAATGAAACTGCTAGCTTCAAATTCATTGAAGATACAACTGAACCTCACAAAAATTCAAAGAATTTTCTACTCAGATTGACAAAGCTGAATGTTGTTGATCACTTCATTCTCAACATTTCGTACATCTTGATCTTTGCATATTTTTTGATCTCATTATCGAATCTGAAAGCCGTGAGATCGAGAATGGGGCTACTATTAGCATTCTTAGTGGAGATTTTACTCTCAATTTTGTCATCTGCAACACTTACAACTTATTTTTTGAAAGGTGTTGATTTTTATCAGATTCCATTACACTTTTTACCTTTTGTTGTGGTTGTTGTTGGCATTGAGAACACATTCAGGCTTGTCACTAGTATGGCAGGCACTCCGGGGGAAATGTCAGTTTCTTATAAAATTTCAAAAGCCCTTTCAGATAGTGGCATCACCTCAACGTTGGTTGTTATTTTTGATCTGGTGGTACTGGCAATTTCGTATCCAATAGTGGCACCTAATACTAAGCAATTTTTCATCTTTGCAGCAATCGCACTAATGATTGATCATCTTTTACATCTTACTTATTTTTCCGCTGTGCTGAGTGTTGATATTCATCGCCTGGAATTGCGTGACCTGTTGAATAGTGACTCTGCTTTAAAAGTGAGCGAAAATAAAAAGTGGTTGAATTCTTTACTGGGCTATAGAAGACTCAGTCTCACCGATTCATTCAATCCGGAAGAACACGAAACGTTCACGCAGAAAGTTGTTGATCATATTAGAAAAGTCAGTCTACCATTTTCAACTACAGCTACCGGATCGCTCGTTGTTATTCTATTTCTAATAGGAACTAATGTAAGATGGACAGATAGCAATGTTTGGAGCTATTTTACGAACTATACTAGCTCTTTTGGTGATAAAAGTTCACCTGCGAGCACCTTGACATTTGTTGACGCTGATGACGTTTTGATAAATTTTGCTGATAGATCAACTCTCAGCTCGGAAATCATCAATCTTTCTTATAAATTCGGCCAGAAAGATTTGTCTAGAGTTTTAATTTCTGTTTATGATCCAATAATTATTTCCCAGGGAGTCGACAACTATCAGCTTTCCGGATTTTCATTGGACACATCTTACAAATTTGATTTGTATTATGTGTTTGAGTTCTTGACTTCCTTGGCATTTATATTATCCATCGCTTTGCTAGTTCTGAAATCATTTTCTCAAACCAATCCAATGGAGTCTGAAGATGCTCCAAAGAGCGATGCTCCAATTAAAGCTGATACTTTTCATTCAAAGCTGTTGACTGGTGGGCATTTTCTAGACATTATCAAAATTGAAACTTCTCGCTCTCCCTTCATATTATCTGTTGGTCTTGATCACAAACTTTTGGTATGGTCTCCTGTGTCTCAGCCAATGCCAGTGCCTTCCCAACTTCCAATTAGCTCCGCTATATGGCCCATCACGCATCTTGTCTTGAGTGACCAGGGAAACTATATTGCTGTGTTTTCTAAGAGTGGATTGATCCAGTGTTATTCAAGATTGACTATGGCTTGGTTGTGGAGAGTAGAAATCAGTGAGCTCAAAAATGCAGTTCCTTTGGAAGCGTTTTTCAGAGTGAAGAGCATTCCTGCGTTTCTGCAGAGAAAGATAGCCACTGACTTGCTGAAACAAGCAACATCAGCGCCAAGTTCGAGAAGAAACAGTATGAGGTCAATCGCCTCCCCAACTATGGGCCCTGTGTTATCATTCACAAACACTGCTGGTGCTCACACCGAACCAAAAGAATTGGTGATCGTATTACGAAATGGTTATGTTGCAAGAATCTCATGTGAAGATGGGACAATGAATATGGAAAAGCTCAGTTCTTCAAGATTGGTGTCCAGTGCTAAACTGATCACGCCTAGGGTTAATGATAGAATGGTTTCGTGTACTGAAGATGGTAATGTTTTGCTATCAACTGCTGTTAACAACAAATGGAAAACAAGAGTTGTACATATTGATGAAAACAAATTTAATAACCCAGCTGCATTTTTGTCACCTTCGTCTGTTGATCAGACCAATAAGGGCGAGCAATCAGAGGTGCAAAAGAACACTTTTCTTACCCAGGAGTTTGGTAAGTCCAAGATTGCCATCGTGCCCTTTGTCGGTTTTATTGTGAGAACCCATGGGATATATGCTGAAATTATCGATGTGCAAACTGGTATCTTGATGAAGAGATTCAAGATCCGTAAGCCCAAAAAAGATTCGTTGCATGTCTTTCATGATCAACCTACGCATTGTCGATTCTGTGGTTCAGTTTCGATAGCCTCATTCACTGTTGTTTACAGCACAGAGCAAAACAATGTTGTGATGCATACATTTAACGTTGACCATAGAGCGAAAACTAGTATTTGTCTTCGTGTGGAAAGAGATCCGAGAGAAATTAGATGTGTCGGTTTTAACCAGGTTACTGAACACCAGCATGAGCTCGAAAATATTGAGGGTTGGACCTGTACTGATAAAAATCAAATTGTTGGTATTAGAAGGAAAACAGCTGATGAGGTAAAGAAATCATTAGACCAGTCTAGAGGCTCGAATTTGAGAAGAAGACGCAAAAACTATCAGCATAATAATGATGAAAATGCTCCAAAGCTCCACAATCTTTGGGAAGGCTGGTCAATGGGTGCTGACGGTAAAATCGATTACTATGAAATACCAGATGAGGGTAGCTCTGGTGGATTATTGGTTAATAGTGTTGGTCAAATTAGCTCGTTTGGCCACAAGTCAATTGTTGTCGCTTTTGGTAATATTATGAAGGTTCTGTATTTGGGTAATGATAACTTAATTTATAATGATGAAGAGAGTGGGCCAAAGACAGAAGTTAGTGGATTGAATTTTATCAACAAAAGACGCAAGAACTTTAGAAAAACTGATCAAGGGTTGTCTTCTTTGAATTTCAGTGAAGTGGCTGGTGTCCCTGGGATCTCAGAGCTATCCTTGTGATCCATTTAAATTCGAATAATCACTCTTTTTGTTTTTGACTAGTTTTTATGTATTTACGACCTGCTTTCAAAACATTAATAGTACGATATATACTTATAACAAGACTAAACACAAGGTCACGATGCACAGCGTATGCCATATAATACAGCTTTAATAGAGCAATAGCTGATATTCATTTCAGAGTGTGACTGATGTAAAGCCGATATACATCAATGGTTTTTCGGAGCTTATATTTCAGTCGCATTTGTACATACCGCATACTAACTCGGGCCAAAAAACGACCAATGATTATATAGGCACACATGCTTTTTATATATGAATCTATAAAATCTCCATTCATTCAAAAAGAAAATAAAAGAGGCTTTCATAAGTCCAAAAACTAGAAATGCAAAAAAAGCACTCACGCTGGGGGTCGAACCCAGAATCTTCTGATTAGAAGTCAGACGCGTTGCCATTACGCCACGCGAGCTTCGGTATTGAAACCAAACTTCTAAATTCTCAAGTTCAGCATCACGCATCACGTGCTGGGTCACGTGAAACAAGACGATTGCGGACTTGAGGCTGAAAAATGACGTCAAGAAAGCTCGCGTGGCGTAATGGCAACGCGTCTGACTTCTAATCAGAAGATTCTGGGTTCGACCCCCAGCGTGAGTGCTTTTTTTGCTACTTCGGCGGCAAATTTTTTTTGGCTTCGTTCTATTCAGCAAGGTCTCAGCTATCGTTAAGTTCATGTTTTAACCTTCAATTGGATTGTGGCATAGTTATTGCAGTCTGGTATTCATGAGGTATGTACGATAAGTGGTGGTGCAATTAACCCTTACAGAAACAAATCAAACTTGCTCCACAACAATACAAAAACGCGCAAATTGTTTGTTCCACACCATTAGGCAAACTTGCTTCATATATCTATTGGCAATTAGCAATTGTGTTTTGTTATATAAGGGTGATATATAAACTACAGAAGTTTCAACTATTTTATTCATTTTCCAGAAGTATCAATTTAAATTTTATAATTAATTGATCTAAAGACATGTCACAACAACTAGCAACAAGCATTAAAGTCAAATTGAATGATGGATACGAGATCCCTGCTATTGGCCTCGGAACTGCTGCTCCAGAAAGTGACCATCCAAGATTAAGAGAAGCTGTTAAGTCTGCTATTAGAGCAGGTATTCGTCATATTGATACCGCTTGGTATTACGGCACAGAAAAAGTCATTGGTGAATCTCTAAAAGAATTGTTTGATGCAGGTGAAGTCAAGAGAGAAGACATATTCATTACCTCCAAGGTTTGGCCATCGTTGTGGGATAAAGCTGAGAAATCTTTGAACAAATCATTAGAGGATCTTGGTGTAGATTATGTTGATCTTTTCTTACAACATTGGCCAGTTACTTACAAGCCAAGTTCAGATGGTGTTCCTGCTAATCCAAGAGATGAAAATGGAGCCCTTAAATTCGATAAAGACGCTGATTATCTTGATACATACAAACAAATAGTCGAGCTTCAAAAGACAGATAAAATCAGAAGTATTGGTGTCTCTAACTTCACAGAAAAACACATACAACGTGCCATTGATGAAACCGGTGTTGTTCCAGCTGTTAACCAAGTTGAACTACATCCTAAATTGCCACAAAAGGA
>JAJMFN010000438.1:0-16723 GCA_030574735.1 Hansenula sydowiorum
ACGGAATGACATAGGGCAAGGGCTAACATGAAATGTTCATTGGCGCGTTGTTGAGCATCACCTTTGTCACCTTTTAAATCATCAACAAACTCTTTAGAGACAAAAGTTATTTCATTAGGTCTTAATTGAGAATTTTGTGAGATTTGATATAGGTTTTGGATCATAACTTCTTTATCTTTGGCAATGGCTTTTTTCTCTCTAGCGGATTCTTCTTCAACATCAACACCTTGTCTTTTTCTTAACCCTGCTAAAGCCTCAGTGTATGCTCTACCATAACTAACACCATTGATGGTACACTTTTTGAATTCCATAACGTTTTGTGTTAAAGTACCAGTCTTATCACTAAAGATGTATTCAATCTGACCTAAATCATCAGAAATGTTCCAAGACTTTGGAGTACAAGGATAATCAAGTCTTTCATAATACATATTAACATCTGAATAGATGAAATATGCTTGTGCAGTTTTGATGATTTCAATGGAGATGTAAAGGGAAATAGGAACCAATGATTGGTAAAGAATAAGAGCAACGAAAAACCCGACAAACCCATTGGCAATAGAAGAGCCTGCAATTGTTCCAAATTCAAACTGATTACGCGAGTTGACATTTTCGTTATATGAAATACCGTTGATCAACCCTGAAACAAAACACAAGATAAACAACAGGAAGAAATTATACAGAACTGAATAATTTAATTCTCTGGAGATTCTTGATTTCTTTGTTGGCGTTATACCTGAATTTAACATGATTTTAGTATCAGCACCGGTGAAGATGACAATACCTAGAGCCCACTTAGTATTTCTTAAAGAACAACCTCTTAGTAGTAAGTTGTTAATTGTGACAGGTTCATTTCTTATTTGGGATTCTTCACCGAACCATTTCATATTACCTTGGTAGTTGTATAAGTTTGCATGAGGACCTTCACTTTCAATCCAAAATCTTGAACGTTGAACATCTTTGGAATGTCTTATTTGATGACCAGCTTTTAAAGCTTGACGAACTTTTAAATTTGTTTCACCATCTAAATTCTTAGTTTCAACATAACAAGCCCCATCAGAATCTGAAGTTGATAATAAAATCATATCAGCTGGTATTTCATCATTATTATGAATACGTAAAATATCACCAACTTTGACATTTTTCCAATAATTTTTTTCAAATTTAGCTGCTTCACCACCATGTGTTGCAATTGATAAGTTTGGATCTATTATAGTATCATTCTGTGAAATATCATATTGATCATTGAAAGGGTTTTCGAAACTTTGTCTTGATAAGTCATCCAGTTGAACGGATTTTCTATTATCTTCAAAAGAATCAAAAGATTTTCTCATATTCATTGACTCTTGAGCTAATTTGGACAAACGAGCTTTTTCCTTCCCTGTTTTAGTGAAATGTTCATCGAAAAATCTAAATAATTTCAAAATCAGTCTCGTATTCAATTTTTTAAACTTTCTCCAATAAGAAACATTATCTTCTGAAATATTGTGATTTGTCACGCCTGATAAGATATGTGTTGGTGTGTTGTTAACTTCCATATCTAGCCCAGTACGTCTTGAATCTTCAATGGCATCTTTTATAGCTGTAAGGATCACAATGACAATCAAGGGCACCATTGATAAACCTGGATTTGGAACACCAAAGATGTTGAAAAACCCCATGATAATTAAAATCAAGAAATAAATATTTGCAATGTTTTTGAATTGGAAAGTTAAATTCTTAGGTAAGAATGATAAAGGAGTATATTTTGTCGTTCTGATTTTATTTCTTGGATATTGTGCAATTGGTTCATTATTTTCGTTAACCATTTCTTGTGGTAAGGGCATATTAAAATATACCGAACGGAATTCATTAGCTCTATTTTTCTGTTTTTCTTCATCACTTAGGTCATCATCAGAGTTGTTGTTATTATTAGGATCATCGTGATGGGGTTTTTCATTTCTTGATTTCCACCTTAGAGTCTTTGCTCTCCCCACGGTGGGTTTACCCTTTTTATTCCTTTGAGTACCCCAACGATGTCTTTTCATCACTGAATCTTTTCTATTCATGTCATAAGTATCAATCACAGTGTCTTCGTTATTAATTATGTTGTCTTCGAATCTTGCAGTTTGTTGGAAATCCTTTGGAGTGTTCTGGAATGAATCAGCCGAAGTTGATTTGGTTAGCTCATTTGAACTTCCCAATTTGTCATCGTCTTCATTTATCGTGGTGTCATGGTCACTGAAGACGATTCTAGCGTTTGGATTGTTCCTCTTCTTTGACGACGAGCTTCTCAAGATGGAGCCTGATCTCCTCGACATGTCTGTATTGACAGGGTCGTCGGTATTCAGATTTATATCCTGGAACTGTTGGTTGTCGTTGAAGGGACTTGTTGGGGACTTGTTTGGGTCCAGGTCACGGGAGGCCATTGTGCTATGTGTATGTGATGTATTGATGGTGAATATGGAAGAACCCTTTTGCGATTGAAACAGCTCAACCAACAAGGATTCGGTAGCGGTTAGGTGTTGATCTGGTCTGGAGCGTGGAGGGAATCCCTTGCAAACGGCGGTCTAATTGTTCTCCTTGGGGTGCGGTCTGGCCTTTGCACTAGCTTCGTACAACGTGTCAATCACCAACAGGGCGCCAAAACAGCAGTCGCTTTGTTATTTTTAGTACGAGTTCAAGCACAAGAAACGAATTGGTGATGGTTTTAAAATCGCTGTTCTTTAAATTTCTTCGGGTTGAATTTTTTACATAGTTAATTTTCAGCGGGCCAGCACAAGATAAAAAAAGCGCGCTTTAGCCGGTGGAAATGACTAAGAGAAGAAGAGAAGAGAAGAGGAAGAAGAAGCAGTTGATATTGAACGAGTGGAGTGCTGAACTATATGGGAGAAAGGCTACAACAGAAGCAGTCGGTGTCATCTATGGTACAGTAAACACAGCGATGTATCACGAGGGGCAGGCCAGTGCGTGGGACATTAAGAGCAGCTTCGTCGTGGTTGGACAGGGAGTCGTGATCTGATAGCTTGAAGAGTGTGGACCACTGAACATGGGCCGTGGGACAAGCAGATATCACACATTCTATTTGGCATAGTTCTTGGTCCATTCCTTGGCTGTTTGGATGGCCTTATTCTCATTGTCTAACCATTCCTCAGCAACATCATTGGCCAATGGATCGTTTGGATTAGGCGCTGCTAAAAGCGCCTGGATTGATAAAAGTATTGTTCTGATCTGTAAAGCTGGGGACCAATTGTCTTGAAATTGTCGTAGTTAGTAATGCTCTTCTCTTCAGAAATTGACTCAACTCACTTTTCAACACATCAAGACAGATTCTGCCTAGCTTGTCAATGTTTGGATGATAGATCTTTGTCAAGAATCTAACTTTTGGCGCAATCACTGAACTCGTTGTTAGTGTTTTTCCATTGATGATATGATACTGATTGTATATACCCACTTGGATAATCATCTGGTAAGAACAACTCCAGTTTGAACACACCGCCTTCGTAAGGACTTTGGTCTGGTCCTTCGATGGTGACATCGAAATATCTCAAGTTCTCTTCATGAGGCTCAGCGGTGATTCCTGGTACTGGATCACTGACCAATCTTTCAGTTTCCTACCAACCATTGTTAGTTGCCACTGTCCCCAACAAACGACTCCAGCTAGTTGAAGCGAATATCCCACACCCTTCTGCACATACCTTAATGATTCTCTTTGGTAAAGCAGACATTGTTCCTCTACGTATTCTAATTCAATGGGAATTGAGACAAAACAATTGTAATTTACAAAACCATTTCAAATCTACAAAATTTCCATTTTCCAATTCGCATTTTCTCAAATCTCCATACAAATTGTTTAGGTAATCATAGGGGGAAAGAAGCCACTATTGGGAGCTTTATTGTTTATGAATGGAAAGCAAAACAAGAGAGTGACAATTATATAGTTAAAGGATCACAATCAACAAGAGAGACTTCAGATCAAGTAAATATTTCCACTTCACAACTACAAATAAAGACTTCATCACTATCAAATTACAAACACGGTAAGAGACACACCAGTATTAGAATAGCCCTCCAAAAAAAGCGCCAAAAGTTAACAACTGACAACAAAGATCAGATCTTTCCACTCGATCATTCAAAGAAGTCATTTGCGAGAGATGTCATTGATCAAGAAGTTCACCTACTTGGTGTTTTCCATCACTCTGCTTTTGAATGTTTACATCTACACATACCCTTCCATCACACCAAGTATTTGTTCTTGGGAATATCAAAAACCATTGGTTAACATCAATGAACATGAATTGATAACAAATTTGAAAAAGATTCCATATCTGGGTGATCTAGTGAATCAGTACATTTTCCCTACATCTTATAAAACCCCTGCGATTGGAGATATCAAGATGTTGGCTTTTGGCGATCCGCAAATCAAGGGGAATTGGCCCTCGACTCCATACATCAAGAGATTAGATACGTATGGAAATGATTATTATTTGGGTCATATCTATAACGTCATGAAGAAAAGATTGAATCCAACACACGTTGCCGTGCTGGGGGATTTGTTTAGTTCTCAATGGATTGGCGATTCGGAATTTTTCAATAGAACAAGACGTTATGTGACAAGGTTATACGATCAACCAGATGAACATCGTAAATATGTTTTAGATTTTATCGAAAACAATGAAAAAGTTGATTGGGTTAAATATTTGGAAGAAACAAAGGCGAAAAATATTCATGATCTAAAATTTGGTTATAGTGATGTTTACGATTGGAACACTCCAAATTATACCAAAATGTTTGATAATGCTCCATTGTTCCTAAACGTCACGGGGAATCATGATGTTGGATATTCAGGAGATGCAACATGGCAACATATGACGAGATACGTCCAGTTGTTTGGGAAGGATAACTATTGGATCGAATACAATCGAGGCACACCACACGCTTATAGAATTGTGGTGTTAAACTCGTTATTATTGGAAGGTCCAGCTTTACAACCGGAATTTTTGGATTATACATGGGAGTTTCTTTATCAATTATTCGAAAGGAAATTCAAAGGTTCCACGATTCTTTTAACCCATGTTCCATTTTATAAAAAAGAAGGATTATGTGTTGATGGACCTTATATTGATTATTATGGTCAAGATGCCAGAGAACAGTACAAGATTGGTAAACTACGATCACAAAACCACCTAAGCCATGATGTTTCACAACGTGTGCTCAACCTGATCTTTGCAGATGAACCAGGCATCATCTTAACAGGTCATGATCACGAAGGTTGTGAAACTTATTATAACAAGAACGCAACAGGGGCATATTGGACCGCTTCACATTCCAAGGACGCAGATGCCCAAAATTCGATAAAAGAAGTCACCGTGAGAGCTATGATGGGTGAATATGGTGGGAATTCTGGATTGATGACTGGTCATTTCAACGTGGCTAATCAAGAATGGGATTTCGATTTCAAATTATGCCCATTTATCATCCAACATGTCTGGTGGGCGACTAAAGTGTTCAGCATCGTCTCTGCCATATTGGCATCCACTGTGTATTTATTTGACTTGTGAGTAATACTAGATTCATCTATTCATGTTTTATGTACTTGTAGTTTGCCCTAAGAGGAATAGACAATAAAACCCATTCGCGACACCATATCCGGGTAAAGAAACAGCTGACTATAAATTGCAAAAAAATCGTCAAATCTTACAACGTTGAACATCCTTCCCAATTCTTTAGAAAGTTGCAACCACGTTATTTGGCTTATGATAAGTATTTTAAATTTGGATTCATTACCGCAGTTCATTCCGGATGTTTAAGTACTGAAGGTTCCGGTTTCGCTTATTAAGTTAAGGAGACTGGGGTATGTGTTCTGTTTGGTGATGTTTTTGAATGTGAATTATAGGTTGATCACACCGTGGTGAGATGAAGATTGGTTACAAAGAATATGCTGCCTTGTTTATAAATACAGCAGCGTGTCCCGTTATATCAAGACATTCCTTTACCTTTATTTGATTTCAAATATATGAGCGTATGATTATTAGAACTGTAGCTATCTACCATGAAGAGATGAGGTCTACTTTCATCCACCCGTAGCATTTTACGTAGCCATCTTTCACCTCACCACCACTGCCCCAAACACCCACAATAAAACTCTGCTAATACTTCACCAAGACAAGCATTATGTGCAGCTGGCTATTTTAAGTGTCGCTTTTACGCTTCAGGCTGAGCGCGACTATCTTGATGGATATCTCGATGACTGGTGGCTGAACAGGGCTTAACATCCCGGACCACTAACACCAACCACTTCTTCATCAACTTTCTTTCAACTTCATCTTCACAACTCCATTCTCCTAATCTTCAATCTCTTAATCTTTACTCTCATTCTCTTAATCTTTAATCTTTAATCTCTTGACTTCCATCGTTCGACCAAGACCTGAGCCGCTGCCCGAACCAGCTCCAAAATCACAATATTGCAAACTGCGAATTCTGAAAGCCCTGCGCAGAGGAACTACATACAACACAAGACAGACCCGCTGGCTAAAGAAGAAGAGACAGTCGTTCATTTGTGCTGCTGAGGACCACCTAGAGACATAGCAACAGACCATACAGCGTCCCAGAAGAGACCTTAGTCCAGAAAAGCGTCTCTACATTTGTGTTTGTTTTCGCTGCATAATAGGTATACTGCTTTTTGTATTTGATCAAGGAGAAATCAGTGTTTCATCATATTATATCTAAAGTTACTCCACTCAACACTACATGATAATACAATAATTCTCACAATTTAAAGCCTCCATTATTCCCATACACATACATCTTTATGCCCCTCATATTATGAATTTCATTAGGAAAAAACCAGCTGCTCCCTTGGATGATTTGACAGACTTGTATAATGAAACTGCAAATAAAACCATCTACAACTTGGCATTGGAACAGAAATATGAATATAAAAAATCAGTCCAAGGCTGGAAATCATTACATACACATGTGCTGTACAAGTTGGACCTGATCAATAAGGCTTTTGAAGGCTATAATTACACGGCTGATGAGATCTATCTGAAAGAAGGTATAGAAGAACTCAACTCAAAAGCCCTAGTTCATCTCGAAAGAGTTTCCAAATTGGACAGTGGACTTTCACCATTCAACAACAACCAGCCAAGGCCAAACCTGACACAGAAAACCTCAAATAATTCATCATACACAGTGCCCACATTGAGGAGTCGTAGTCCTCAAAATTTCAGCTCAAGAAATCAATCAAATAATACAGGCCCATCTCAACAAAATACAACGCAGCAAACTTCAAGAATGTTGAAAACCCTAAGAGCTGATAAACCTCATAGATTCAATTCAAATCAAAATCATTCCAAACCAAATTCATTATCCAAAATTGCTGCAACAACAATGTACAATCAACCAAAGCAAAATTGGTCAACTTCCAAAAGTTTATCGTCTTCATCCCCCTCATCAAACTTTGCCACCAGAAATAGTAATCCGGATATATTTGATCGAAGCTTCGAAGATATGGAATACGACTTAAAATCTTTGAAAAGAAATGATACATTATCACAATTAGAGGCCACTGGGAATCAATCCCAATTGGCTAGATCTAAGACAAATGATGATTATTTAACTTCACAATTCGAAAAAATCAATTTAGACGATTCATATAATAATTCACCAAGATCAAGTTATTTGGATGTTGCTGGATCTTCATCTCAAAATAAAGCTGCCATTCGTTCAACTCCAAACTTGGTTGATATAACAAGCTCACCATTTGATGACCCAATAAGTGATGATTATCACTCTTTGAAATCAAGTTTTTCACCCCCATCTCCAAAGCCAAAACCACCACCTCCACGTCCTCCTGTTCCCAAAACAACTCCATTACCAATTATCAAACCAAAAAGCACAGCTCCAGTACAGAAGCATAGACCAGTAGTGCCTACAATCACTAAAACTGCACCTACTTCATCATCAACATCTGCTCATAGGTTACAAAACTCTACAGTGCGATCAACAACTAAGCCTAAAGCACCAAGTGCACAGGTTTCCAAACCTTTGGTGAAGAATGGTATACCCACAAAAGTAGCTACTGGATCTAAATTGGCTACATCAAGGCCTTCAAGAGGTATACCATCAGCTGTACCAGCAGCGAAAAAATCGATTCCAACAAGATCCGATGGGAAACCAGCTGCATTTTCCACCACTACACAAGCTGCCAAAAGAGCTGTTAAGAGCACCACCAGACCTCAAGGCTCGTCAACTACCAGATCAACAACCCCAGGCTCTAAACTAGCAACAAGACCAGTGGGAGTTGGTAAAATTGCAACTAAGCAATCACAAAGACAGGCAACTCCAAAGTCAAGATCAAGATCAAGATCAAGGTCACAATCTCCAATTCGTGATGAGACCAAAGATACAGAAACAATCAGTTCTAATGAGGACCTTGATGAGTTTGCTGATGAATCTCAACTTTCTGAAAAGGAAATCAAAGAGAAAATGGAGGAACAAATCATTTCTGAAGTTCGAGGAATTGATTATGGTGCAGCTAAACAAATTTTCAATGAAATTGTCGTTCATGGTGACGAAGTTCATTGGGATGATATAGCCGGTTTAGAAACTGCCAAAAATTCATTAAAAGAAACTGTTGTTTATCCATTCTTAAGACCTGATTTATTTTCTGGTTTACGTGAACCTGCAAGAGGTATGTTACTCTTTGGCCCCCCAGGTACTGGTAAAACCATGTTGGCAAGAGCCGTTGCCACTGAATCCAAATCAACTTTTTTTTCAATCAGCGCCTCTTCATTAACCTCTAAATATCTTGGTGAAAGTGAAAAATTGGTTCGTGCTTTATTTATGCTCGCGAAGAGATTATCACCAGCTATTATCTTTGTTGATGAAATTGATTCTCTTTTGTCCTCTCGTAATGAAGGAGGTGAGCATGAATCTTCAAGAAGAATCAAAAATGAATTCTTGATCCAATGGAGTGATTTAACCCATGCCGCCGCTGGGAAAGATACCGGCGAAGACCTTCAAAGAGTGCTTGTCCTTGCTGCGACAAATTTACCATGGGCAATTGATGAAGCTGCAAGAAGAAGATTTGTTCGTCGTCAATATATCCCATTACCAGAACCTGAAACCAGACAAGCACAAATCATCAAACTATTGGCACATCAAAAACACACACTTGATGAAAAAGATCAATTCAAACTCATCGAGTTAACAGATGGGTTCTCAGGAAGTGATATCACCGCATTGGCTAAAGACGCTGCAATGGGTCCACTTAGATCATTAGGTGATAAATTGTTATCCACGGCAAGAGATGAAATCAGACCGATCAATTTACAAGATTTTGTCAGTTCGTTGAAATATATCAGACCAAGTGTTAGTAAGGAAAACCTTGGAGAATTTGAAGATTGGGCTTCTAAATATGGATCATCCGGTGTATGAAAACCTGTTTTATCTACGTCACATATAAATCAAGCTAATCGTTGCGTGTAGTGAACATTCATGTAATGTCAAATATCTATTAATATCATTATGAAAGTATTACGAATCTTGTTTAATTACATGACTATTTTTTCTTACTTTTCTTAGCAGTGGCCTCAGCCATCAATTCTTCAAACACTCTAGCTTCTTCAGCTTCATCTTCCGATCTTTCAGCAGTGATGAATTGATTACCAATCAATAACAAGGCATGAGCTTTGGCAGATTTTTCCTTTGAGCTAATTGTCTTATCGTTCAAAATCTTATCAACAACGTCTCTCAAAACGCCTTGAATTTCAAATTTTGAACTAACCCAAGCCGTTGCCAAAAATTTCCCAGTCATTGTACGTTCGTATTCCGCTTTTTTATACTCGTCCCATTCTTCGCCCTTTTCCTGGGCTTTGATCATTTCCTCCATGGAGACTTGTGCATCTAAAGCGGTGGATAAAATGTTCCAAGCAGATCTAGCGGTGGAACCCTTTTGCTTGACACTTGTGAAGATTTTGGAGATTCCAAAAGTTTTTTGAGATTTTAAAAAAGCTGAAGCCTTTTGGTTATAAACTTTACCAATTGTATGTAATAGTTGAATTCCAAATGATTCGATTTTCAAGTCTTCGATTTCTTTGTTCAAATCAGCATTGAACTTGGCCAGATCATCAGGATTTGTTGAAGCACTAATCAGTCTTTCTAATTTTGTGTTCAATTTGACAGATAATTCCTCCACTCTTTTGATTTTTTGTTCTCTTCTTTCTTTATCCAATCGTAGCAATTCTTCACGTTGTTCATTAGTGATCTTTTTAGATGGTTTTCTGGCATTAGTTGGAGATTGTGTTGCAGAACCTTCAGGTTGATGTAATAGATCTTGAGAATCGGATTTTGTAGATTTTTTATCAGATGCAACAGTGGTCCCACTAACAGAACCAGTTTCACCAGTTTCACCGGATTTTTTAGCCTCTTCTTCCTCTTCAGCACCTAAGACATCAGCAGTTTGGGTCAATTCTTTCAACATGGATAATTCACCAATCCAGTCATAAAATGCTTCACCACCGAAAATATTTGTGAAAAATTCACTTGCATCGGCAAAACCAGCTTCAGGAACTGCTTCTTCTTTACCATACTTGTCGTATTTTTCTCTCAACTGCTCATCTTGTAAGACTTGGTAAGCTTCACCAACTTCTTGAAATTTCTCAGCAGCTTTTGGATCATCTGGATGTTTATCAGGATGTGTGAGCATCGCCTTCTTTCTATAGGCTTTTTTGATGTCAGTAGCTGAAGCATCAGGACTTATACCTAGAATGTCATAGTAAGCAGTATCCTTGACCATAATTATAGCTAGTGTTCTCTCTAGATTGTGATATCGGATTAATTATAGATCTGATCAGAATGTTAGTAATATTATTAGATCCACCGTTTTAATATCCTTTATTACCATCACCAAGATGATCCCATTCCCGACCTTCAAATTTTTGAGTTCCGAGGAACAGAAACCTTATTGTCACGTGTAGCATGGTTGAAGATCAGGTAAAATTTGTCTATGAGTTTTAGCAATGGGAGATGCTTTGCTCATTCTCTGATTCAGTTACCAGTTTAGGGACAGGGTATTCAGCAAGTTCTGGTCATGAGGAATGTAATCATCTATAGACTATTCCAGATGGCTCTGAAGTTTATTCAAAAGATGTCAAATAAGATCAGCAGCTTAGCTAAAAGATGTGTATCGTACTATTGCCAAAAGATCAATTGATACAGGAACAGTATTAATGTGATAATATATAACCAATGAGGCTAGGATATAAGCTCTCAGCATTTCGATTTCTGCCATGTGTCTTGACAGGGAAAACTAGCTCTATTATCGTTAGCTCCTTTACTAAGCACAGATGTAGCGGAAACAGATATATCGTAATCCAATACATCTCTACTGTGTATGTTTCATCAGTCCTCAGAATACAGACAGCTCTATTTGCATAAAGTAGTAGCCATATTCCGGAGAGCAGAGCCTGGTTGGCTTTAATATCCCAATGCAGAACGCGTGCCTACGACTTGTACCAATTCAGTAGAAAAAGCCGGCGATGTATATATAGGTAGTCCGATCCAATCTAGCGGTTCAAACTTTGAGGTTCAAACTTGAAAGGATATAAAATGAGGTGAATGGAACATATAGATCTTTGACTGACCAATTTCCAACGTTTGAAAGAGTAGGATTCCAAAGCCGTGAATTGGGACGATGTGTCGTTATGATAGAACCCTTGAACTATTAAGATACGAGATGTCGAAAAAGACAAATGTTGGAAGGGAACTGGAAGGGTTGTCTGGTTGAGCTTGGAAGTTGGGACCGGAATAATGGGATCCATAGTTGCATCATATGTTAGGCGGTGTGCTTCAGCAGACAAAGATTCCAGTCTATTTAGCTACAAATATTGGGTACGGTTAAATTGATTCTCACTGTTTAAGATTTTCCATCAATTTAAGTTCTTGCAGAAACTCATCACAACAATCCCTGTGAACTACCTGGCCCATTACTCACTAAATTTAAGCGAGCTCGCATATAGGCCCACCTGGCCTACTCATTTGCAATACGAACGATTATTAATATCCCCATGAGCCTCAATCAGCCATGCTCTTGGTTCTGCTTTAGTTGCCCAAAACGGAACTCTTCGTAGGGCTTTCTTCGGAAATTTTCGCTAGATGCTCTTAAAAGCCCGTGGCGTGTTGGCGGATCGTCATTTTTTTTGTAACGATAAAGGCTCAATACAGGAGATCTCAGGCGTTACAAGTGGATATTTCTATTCAGAATCATAAGCACAATAAGAACCGTCTATTTGCGCTTTGTCTTTATTAAGAGAGGATAGAGGCAACCACTAATAGCCCTATTTTTTGGAGGGATGACAAAGCCGTTGAGCAAGCGCTTTCTCGGCCGATCGTTCTTTAGTTCCGGGAAAAATAAAAAACAAAAAAAACACTAACTTATTTAATGAATAACAAATGACAAATTTGATGAGCTTTTGGAAGTGGCAACTCTAGACATAAATAATTAACACTTTGACGTTTGGCGTTTGGATTTTATATATTAAACTTGAGCTTCTCATTCTCTGGTGACTTTTGAGATCTGAACTCTTCCAACGTTCAATTGTAACTCACTGGTATTGCACTATAAGAAGAAGCGCTGAGATTGCTGGCTTTTACGTGAAAAATTTGTCAATATGTCCAACGAAGTGCAAGGGTTCCATCCAAGTCCTTCACAGATTGGTGGTCTGGAGGTGAATAAGACCGAAGGTGACTATGAAGATGCCGCTTCAGACTATGAAGAAATCGCAAGAATCGTCACAAGATCAAACACCGAACAAGATGGTGGTGTTTTAACAAAGTTGGAAACTCTATCTAAAAGGCTTTCAAAGGGAAACGTTAAATCTACTGGTCCATATGAAATTGATCCAGAGGATTTCGATTTCCACAAAGTTCTTTCAACTTTCTTGAGATCGGCTGATGAACAAGGTATTCATTTAAGATCCACTGGTGTTGTTTTTAAAGATCTCACCACTATAGGTGTTGATGCTGCTAATAGTTATGCCACAACAGTTAAAGATTTAATACTGTTACCAAAAACCATTTTCGATGGTATCAAAGCAAGCAAGAATGCTAAAAACAAAAACATCATTCAAAAAGTGACTGGTGTTGTCAAACCTGGTGAAATGTGTTTAGTGTTAGGTAGACCAGGTGCAGGTTGTTCTACTTTTTTGAAATCTATTGCAGGTGAACATGATCAATTCATTAAAGTTGAAGGTGATATTCATTATGATCAAATCCCACAACGTGAAATGATGAAGAAGTATAAAAGTGATGTCATTTACAATGGTGAGTTGGATGTCCATTTCCCTCATTTAACAGTTGATCAAACCTTGAGATTTGCCATTGCTTGTAAAACTCCACACACAAGAATCAACAATTCAACAAGAGAACAATACATCACTGCCAATAGAGACTTATTGGCTACCATCTTTGGGCTAAGACATACTTACAACACCAAAGTTGGTAACGATTTTGTAAGAGGTGTTTCCGGTGGTGAACGTAAAAGAGTTTCAATTGCTGAAGCTTTAGCAACAAAAGCCACTGTTTATTGTTGGGATAATGCCACCAGAGGTTTAGATGCCTCCACTGCACTCGAGTATGCTCAAGCCATTAGAACTTCAACTACTCTATCCAAATCTGTTGCATTTATCACCATTTATCAAGCTGGTGAAAACATTTATGAAACTTTTGATAAAGTCACACTTCTTTATGATGGTCGCCAAATTTATTTCGGTCCGATTGAGGATGCCAAACAGTACTTCACAAATATGGGATTTGAATGTCCAGCTCGTCAATCAACTGCAGAATTTCTTACCGCTGTTACGGATCCATTAGGAAGATTTGCCATTCCAGGGTTTGAAAATAAAGTGCCTACAAACGCCGATGAATTTGAACAATGTTGGTTGAACTCTCCAGAATATAAGAGTTTGATTGATGAAATCGCCGAATATGAATCATCAACTAATGCTGATCAAACCAGACAAGTTTATGATCAATCTTTGTCACAAGAGAAACCAAAAACTCATTATCGTTACACTTTGAAATACCATGAACAATTGAGATTAGTTGTCAAAAGAGGATTTGATCGTATCTATGGTGATAAGGCATATACTATTGTTTCATGTGTTGCTGCCACATTACAAGCTTTAATTGTGGGTTCATTGTATTGGAATACCCCAGATTCTACAAGTGGTTCCTTCTCGAGATCAGGTATCTTATTCTTTATGATTTTATACTATTCTCTTATGGGCCTTGCCGAAGTCTCTGGTCAATTTGCTGAACGTCCAATTCTTTTGAAACAAAAATCATATTCCCTTTTCCATCCATCCACTGAAACTTTTGCATCAGCATTGACTAAATTCCCATTTAAATTATTATCGTTGACAATTTTCTTTGTCTTAATATATTTCTTATCCAATTTGGCTCGTGATGCTGGTAAATTTTTCTTGAATTATCTGTTTCTAATCTTGTCCGCCGAGGCAATTGCTGCTTTGTTTCAAGCAGTGGCTGCCTTATCACAAAATGTTGCAGGTGCTAACTCCATCTCTGGTATTTTCATGTTAGCCATCTCCATTTATACTTGTTATATGATTCAATTAAACTCTATGCATCCTTGGTTCAAATGGATCTCCTATATTAATCCTGTTAGATATGGGTTTGAAAATTTGATCACTACTGAATTCCACGGTCGTCAAATGGATTGTGGGGCAAATCTAGTTCCAAGTGGCCCTGGTTATGAAAGTGTTGACACAGCTAATCAAGTTTGTGCCTTTGTTGGTTCGAAAACCGGTGTCAGTTATGTTGATGGTGATGACTATATGAGAGTTCAATATGCCTTCAGTTATAGCCATTTATGGAGAAATTTTGGTATCATGATTGCCTTCTTAGTTGCCTTCTTATTGACCAATGCCATTTGTACCGAATTTAAAAGACCAGTTGCGGGCGGTGGTGATCATTTGTATTTTAAACGTGGTGGCAAACCATCTGATGAAACTTTGATTGCCTCTGAGACTAAATCCAATGATTTGGAAGCTGGTGGTAATGTTCAAGATCAAGATTTGAAGACTGATTCGTCTGTTGAAAACGAAGTGTTTGAGGGACTTGGTTCCACTTCTGTCTTTTCATGGCAAAATGTTGACTATGTGATCCCATACAAAGGTGGTCAAAGAAAGTTGTTGGATAACGTTCAAGGTTATGTCAAACCAGGTACTTTAACCGCGTTAATGGGTGAATCTGGTGCTGGTAAGACTACTCTTTTGAACACATTGGCTCAGCGTATTGATATGGGTACAGTTACTGGTGATATGCTTGTGAATGGTCGTCCATTAGATATTTCATTCAAAAGATCAACTGGTTATGTTCAACAACAAGATTTACATATTGCTGAATTAACTGTTAGAGAATCTCTACAATTTGCTGCTAGATTGCGTCGTCCAAAATCAGTTCCAGAATCTGAAAAATTGGACTATGTTGAAAAAATCATCAAAATTTTGAACATGGAGGCATATTCAGAAGCCTTGGTTGGTGTTTTGGGTTCTGGGTTAAATGTTGAACAACGTAAAAAATTGTCTATTGGTACCGAATTGGTTGCTAAACCATCTCTATTGTTGTTTCTGGATGAACCTACTTCTGGTTTAGATTCTCAAAGTTCATGGGCTATCATCAACTTGTTGAGAAAATTAGCCGAAGCTGGTCAATCAATCTTGTGTACTATTCACCAACCTTCAGCCACATTATTTGAAGCCTTTGATCGTTTGTTGTTGTTAAGAAAAGGTGGTCAAACAGTTTATTTCGGTGATATTGGTAAAAATTCACAAATCATGTTGGAATATTTCGAAAGAAATGGTGCTAGACATTGTGAGAAACATGAAAACCCAGCTGAATATATCTTGGAAGCTATTGGTGCAGGTGCAACTGCTAGCGTTCATGAAAATTGGTACGAAAAATGGTGTGCTTCTCCAGAGTATGAATCTACAACTAAGGAAATTGAAGAATTAGTCCATTCGGGTTTTGAAAAACCAGTTGAATCAAATAAAGAATTACAAGGTACTTATGCCCTACCATATAGAGATCAACTCTATTATGTCACTAAGCGTACTGGTACTCAATTTTTTAGAGATCCACAGTATATCATGGCTAAATTCATGTTGATTATCGTTGGTGGGTTATTTATTGGTTTCACTTTTTGGCATTTAAACGATTCAATCATTGGTATGCAAAATGGTATGTTTGTTGTTTTCCTATCTATTGTTATCTCTGCACCTGCCATCAATCAAATTCAAGAAAGAGCCATCGCATCAAGAGAATTATTTGAAGTTAGAGAATCCAAGTCAAATACTTATCATTGGTCTACTTTGTTGCTTGCTCAATATTTAAACGAAATCCCATATCATTTTGTCATTAGTGCATTATACTTCTGTTGTGTGTTCTTCCCATTGAAAGGTAATAACGCCACTGATAGAGCTGGTGTTTGGTATTTGAACTATTCTATTGTTTATCAATTATACTATGTTTCATTAGGTTTGTTCATTGTCTACATGGCGCCAGATTTACCATCTGCGAGTGTCTTGACAGGTTTGTTCTTTGCCTTTATGATTTCATTCTGTGGTGTTGTTCAACCTGCTTCATTAATGCCTGGGTTCTGGACTTTTATGTATAAGGCATCTCCATTGACCTACATCATTCAAACATTGATGTCTTTGATTTT